>JAFIRS010005560.1:0-54243 GCA_018342105.1 Gonioctena quinquepunctata
TGTATAATTTCATTTATGAATATAATTTTTCTTTGATTCCCAGTGCCTTTTTATTGATATAGAGTACAGGCGAACGGTATATACTCCCAAATAAACAACCTATGTGCCCTGGGAGTTAGGAAGCGGGTAATGGATACAGCCGCACGAGTCCGCTAACTTCAGTGCAAATAAATTCTGTTATAAATAGCTGCAAATACCCAACAAAATTGTAGTTTTTCGAGCAACTTTTCAACAAAGGACCAATCGAGTATAGGCTTTATATACTAGAAGCGTCCTTAGCGTCTTAGGCTAATTATACGGAATAACGAGTTGATCCAAACCAGTGGCGTTACCAGAGGGTTAATCTTTTGATAACGAAACAACGGCCTGAACGTCGTTTAGCTGGGGTGGATATAATGAGTATTCCTAAATAAATAGTGTGGGATGTAACATATTTGTAAGGGATAAAGAAATACATGTTTCAGTGTTTTTATAAATGAAACCTGCGAATATTTGTGTGAGGGTTCCGTTAGTTCTGAAGTTAGGGTCATAAAAATTGGCATTTGATGTCTTTGTTATACATGAAGGAATACGTGTTTCAGAATTTTTATAAATTCCGTCATTAAAGGGGTGAGTGAATTTGTAATAGTCGTCACAAAAATACAAAGTTCAACGCTGTGCCAGCTAGTTATAGTATATAACAGTTAATAGTTAAAGTAAGGTGGGAAAGTAGGTATTTCAAAGTAATAGAAATTGGGTGAGTAGCAGTTAGTAGATTTTAGCCACAAAAAATGAAAACTTTTTAACAAAAAACTGAAAAGACGAAAAAATTAACTGAAAAGCAAAAAGTTAAATGAACCGTTTTTGTCTTAATAACTGAGATCCAAAACTAAAGTAATTAACTAATTGAGTCGGCGCCAAACAAACAATCAACGAAGATAATCAAATTACTTTAAAGAAATGATCAAAACAAAATAACATGAAAATGCAACGTGAAATCTCCAGCGATAAACAATAACATTCCAAACAATAACATTCCACGATCACTCGCAACGACGTGTGCCCTCACGTGTATGCGTGTTCGGGTAGCTGTTTTTGCTGATATTGACTTCGAGAACGCTCGGCAATTTCCGGCGAAAAGACACGCCGCGCACCCGTTGCCTTGATTTCACGCTCAAAATAAGTTACTTATATTAGTTTTGGAGCTTAGTTATTAAGACAAAAAAGATAAATTATAATGAGCAACATTTGACAATCCATCTTTTAATTTTTTTTTGTTCATTTTTTCGTCAGTCCATTTTTTGTAAATTTTTTTTATAGATTAATTATAATGAGTAACATTTGACAATCCAACATTCGAATTAAAATGTTCAGTGTGTTTAATACAATCTGCCCAATTTTGAGTAGTAACTTTATTTAATGCTTCTTTCCATGAATTCAATACAGCCCCGTCATTATAGCCCTTTCGTTCAATTTTCTTGTGACAAAATGTTTTGCATTGTGCCCATATTAGTTCAATGGCATTAAACTGTCAGTGGTATGATGGTAGTCGTACAACAGAATTACCCATTTTATAAATTATAGTCTGGTCAATATAGACATTTATAATAACAAAAATTCCCGGGGAGCCAAATATTGGTGGAGAGCTGGGGTTTACTATTACAAATAAAGTTTTAAAAATCCCCATCGATCCTATGTGTGCTACAAAAGTTATTCGGGGTCAAAGGTCAAAATTTAAAGGTTTTTTGGATTATTCTCGAAAACGGTGAGTTTTATCGAAAAAAATTTCCAACCAAAGTTCTAGATCTAGATAATTTTTTTCTTAAGAGTTACTATTCCTGAGATATCGCGATTCTAAGAGTCACATTATACATGATATGCACACATTTCCACGCCACCTGTGAGGTAGTGTACTCGGCGCGTTTTTTTACCGTGGTTTCCCCTGTAGGCCTACTCCACTAACTGTCATGACAATTTTAGGATAATTTAAGGGTACAATACCAGTCAAGTTCTAGATATTACCTTATTATTGATATTGATTATTGATATTGCTATTGATTATTGAGTTAACTATTGTTTTGATTTCTTTAGATATTTTAATCAGATTCATTCTTTTGAAAGTCTACTTCAACAGTCATGTCTTCTTCGATTTCTTCTTCTTCTTCTTCCTCTTGCTGGATGTTCATAAATTGTTCAAATGTGGCTGGTCATTGGTCTCTTCATTAAAATCGCAGGGAAACTTCCCTCATTGTACTCAACTGAACATTTGAGCAAGACTGACCTTGGCAATTGGTACACGCTGGAGAACACAGCAACCCGACTTTTTACAGCCACATTTGGCACTACAACCTTTTGCAATTGCAAAAATAGTGTTGAGGAGTTTTTCTGGAGCAGGTGGGGTAAAGTTTGAATCGGTTCCAGAGTATTATCTATCAATTTCCAACCTCAGTCTTCTGGGTTCAGTTGATTGCCTAGCCATGTTTGAACTTGATAGTATACTCGATACAAGTGTTGAATAGCAGATGCCAATGTTGGAGGAAGACATGATAGTTGTACTTGTTTCTTGTTTTTGCGTATTTTTACAAAAGTTAAGTATCGGTATTTATCAATGCAAGTAATTTTTTTGGAGCTCCATAAACCGCAAGAAAAGCAATTCATTCCGTAATTATTGTTTGGGTGTGGAATCAATTTCTGTAAATACTTTAGCGCAGTCAGTCAAACTTTTTTCGACGTTTTGCCCCTTCTGTACATTGCTGACGAAGTGTCGCAGCAGGTTATCGCATGTAAAAATAATATAAAGTTTTGGCATTTGGGATAAGCAGATAAACTTTTGGAGAATATATTTCTGTTCGCTGTTGAGCCCTTCAGGTTTCAGAAAATAAATAATTTTATCCATTGGGTCTTTGCGGTAAGTAGGTATAACAAATCAACATCTTCACCAACTACAATTGTTGTGTTTGTTGCATTAAATTTTTCTATTGCTTTTTTCAATTATGAGGACATCTGCGTCATTTTAAGCTTGTTTCACTGCAATATTCGCAGCTATCAATTTGTCACCCAACATGGAAATGAAACGAGATTTATTATTAATGTTAGCGAAAAAATTGTTGTTGATTTGCTAGAATTGTCATAAATTCATCAAAGATCATCTCTGAACCCGATGATGTTTTTGTAGTTCGACGACGTTGTTGTGCAGCTTTAATATTCTTTGTCAGTCACTGTAGCCGTCAAATACGTAAGCCATAATGTCTGCGTAGATACTGAACACATTCATAAAAATAACGCTATTTATCGAAACGCAAGAATATCTTCACGAACAATTGCTGCCGCAGCTTTCATAGTTTTTAACCGCTTGTCTTTTTCATCCAAGTGTTTTATATCAGACCAGACTTGACTTAAAAAAATCTTGGTAATTGTCAATAAAAAAAATAAATGTTAATTTTCCAGGCTTCTCTGTAATAATAATTTACCGCCATACTTCAAGTTCAATCGTATTTTTTATAGTTCTGTCATCTAAAGCTCCATCTTGACAAACATTCTTCAATTCATCCAACGAAAACTGGCAATCATCACTCGTTTCTATGAATAGCCAGATGTTTTTCAAGGCCACGTGGGTAGAGGGGATTCAGTTTGCGACTGACTATCTTTTGAATAAATGATTTCAGAATAGTATAATATATATAAAAGGGTCACAAATAGGTATTTATACTTGTCTTAAGTGCCTGATTATGTATATACGTGGCATGTATGTGCATATCATGTATAATGTGACTCTTAGAATCGCGATATCTCAGGAATGGTAACTCTTAGGAAAAAAATCATAGGGGCCATTTTTGTAGAGAATTTCAGGATCTACAACTTTATTGTTTGTTTGTTGTTTTTTTTGATAAAACTTACCGTTTTCGAGAAAAATCCAAAAAACCTCAAATTTTGACCTTTGACCCCGAATAACTTTTGTAGCACACATAGACTATGTTTTCTATTTTTTAAGGCTTAAATTTCCCAACCACTTTTAAAGGGGGGCTGAGGAAGGCGTATATTTTTTGTCTTGAATGATACCTTGCATTATCCATGATAATCAATGATGGTTTCTGAAGTCTCGGTAACAATTGTTCTGCCATCCACTTTTCGATAATACCGAATTCATATTATCATGGTAATCAGCACTTTTGTTTTTTGTTGAAAATATAATACCGGCACCATCAATAAATCCATCTTTATTTCCAGCATGAACAATTATGTATCTTTTGCCTTCTGAGCTACTTTTGTTCCGCACAGATTTTACATAATCGTCAAGCCAGGTTTGCAATGAATTACTTACATGTTGAAAAATCCACGTGTCATCAAGGAAAACTACATCTAAGGGACTATCACATGCTGCATTATTCACATATTCTCTCAAAAACTTTACCCATTTTGATGCAATCTCTGGTCATTCCATTGAAGCCCCTTTACCATTATCTTTTGAGAAACGAAAACCTATGCCTTTTAATGAAATTATGTCTTATGTAATTCTTATCGTAGGTTTTCTCTTGTTACAAACTGTTTATTTTCTATCATGGTGTGAATAACTGTACTCAGGCAAATCTGTAAAATAAAACCATTACATTTGACGCCTGTTGTAACAGTAAAAAAAAAAAAATTCATTTTTTTCACATAGGCCTTCGTGCCGTATTGTAGAAATTATCCTAGGGCCTCAGCTGCACAATTAATAACAGAAATGTTTTCAGTGGAAGTCTTTTTTATTTTGGAAATATAAGTTTTTTACTTTGTTAGTAAAAAACTTTACGAAAAATATATTAGAACATTTTTATTTCTATAAATTTTAAAATTATGCCAATTGCTTATAATTTTGAACATGTCTATTTCAAACATAGGTATCGATTAATATTATATGAGGTTTCAGAAAAACAGGTAGAATCCTCAGAAAAACTGCAAGATAACATAGCACAGATTACTAAATACGAGAATTTTTTATTTATGGGTTTTTTCTTTGTTTATTATTCTTATTTCAACTCTTCAAACATTTAACGTAATTCCAAACATAACATATATATATATATATATATATATATATATATATATATATATATATATATATATATATATATATATATATATTGTAGTGATAGGCTCTTCATTATATTTTTATTATGATATATTTGTTTCAGTGATTTCCTTTTTATTTGATAATTTTAAAAATAAATACCCATCATAACAGAAATGAAACTCTGGCTATGTTGTCTCATCCTTTATCAACACTCTTTTCACCTTATCTCAGCTCAGTCGGTACGCCTATGGAGTCTGAGTCATCTCTGTTCTCAACGGCAGGTTCAGTGGTGCCAACTTGGCGCGCTGCTTGATGTCAATGTGCTATTTTGTAGGAAGATTATGGTTAGGTGTTAAACAGATAATCAAAGAATGCAGAAAAATCGTCAAATAGTTGTTTTATTTTAATACATTCTTAAAATTGACCTACTCTGCGAAATCTAACTTATCTTACTAAAAACAGCAATATGAAATAGTGAAAACTTGTTTATGCTATATTTATCAACCAAAAGCTCCCTGTAAGGATTTAAATTCATCTTGACAGTAATAATAGGTCTAGAAATACCATTCGTGTTCGTGATAAATCCGTGGATTACACCTACCCCAATAAATAGACTAAACACGCCAATACCGCGGCGCGTATTTATAAAGCACGCGCGCGTATTACCTGCGCCAGCCAGCGACTCTCGCGAAAACATTTTCATCGAGCTAGCTGGGCTATGTACAAACGCCGACGAGAGATTTCAGTCATCCGATAGAAGCCAGAAAAATCAGTTCGTTCGAAACAAAAGCGGCCGCAGCCATCTGACGTCATTCGACTGACGTCACATCACGTGGATTGCTACCTAGGAGGGTTTTACAAGCTAGGTAATTATGCTGTGAGCCGAGCACATTCATTCATCCGCTAGAAGCTAGAGAAAGCAGTCCAGTCGAGACAAAAGCACACGCTGCGAGCTGACGTCATCCGGCCGACGTCACACCACATGGATTGATAGCAAGGAGAATTTTTACAAGCTGGTAATTATACTGGGAAAATATAATTTGTATCTCGATCGACAGAGTCCACAAAACGGCGCGCGCCTATGATTCGGTCGAAAGGAATCCGCAAAAGAGGGGGAAGCAGACTGTAGTTCCGTTTCGAAATATTTCAAAGATTTAGCTTGCCGAGCCTAGCAAAAGCAGTCACGCGTCCGACCACTAGTATCCAGAGTGTGAGCCAGATACCGAAGCAGTCTACGACCGTCCCGAGCCTTGCCGAAGCAATGAGATCGGAGTTTGGGTAAATATGTTATAGCAGGTAAAAGACATCAAGAAATATTTGTGAATACCACAGATGCGATTTGCGCATGATCGAACCATAGCCGTAAGAGGCACAAATTCATTTCAATGCTGCGCTGGTAATTTCTGCAAACGAGTCCGTACGATACCCCCCCACCGCATGACCTTTTTTTTTGGTTGCTAAATTTACCCCGCCTGCTTGAAAACACCCTCCCCGCTTTTCTCTGTGTATAGTGCTTGCCAGTTGTTTATTTGTTGTGATAACTTGAAGCTGCCGTCAGCCGCCCTGCCTGTATCTCTTCTATCAATATACCTATTTACCCTGTTTTTAAAGTATTCTTTCATTTACTATCTTGAGTAAAATTTAAGCAGTCGGCACTCAGGTTCGAAACCCAGTTGAAGGCTATTAAAGCCTGCCTTGCTGGCCCCGTTATATTGTCACGACTATACTGACCCCTGGAGTAGTTTTCTTCACTGAGACTGCCCGGAGCAAAAATGGCCTTCTCCACTATAAACCAAAAGGTGGCGCCCGAGAAAAACCGAGAATAGTGAAAGTGCCCTTTACAGTGTGATCAATACTAATTAAAATCGAAAGAAAGGACACAAGTGATCAGATAACCAATACAAGTTTCTGAACCTGATACGTTACACTTTATTTAGTTCAGCTTTTGAAATACCTTGCAATTCTTCCTTTGTGGTGTTCTCCTGCCTCTTGGAAGTGTTCGTGCTTACTGGAAAATACAGCTTCCTTGCAGCACCTTTTGTTCCTGGGAATGGTATGGACTGGATTTTTTGTTCTGTTAATAGGGTGAGTGGATTTTTCTTATTTGTTCATTCTCCCATTGGTGTCTGAATTAGTTATATCACGTTTTTGGCTAGTTTTGCTTGTTTTTCTCTTGTAATTAACTATAATTTTTCTTCCAAATTTCGTACATGGTTTCGTTTTTTCATCAATTTTTCATCTCTCCCAAGCTTGTTACATTTTCTCTCGGCAACACACAAATTTTAAAATTTATTGCCACTTTCTGTCTAACTTTTAGTTATTCTAACTTATTCTAATGATTTTATCTACAATATCTGATTCTAAACCTTATATTCTATGTACAAATTTGGATAAAATTCATATTTGACATTTTCCTGTTTTCATAATTTTTATATTCCTTTTTTTTTTTTTGGGTTTCCCCTTTTCATTAAATACAAAGTTTTTTCATGAATTTAAATTTCCATATTATTTTATTGTTTGTGCACTTTGGATGTATTGTTGGTCACATACTTATGACAATAGAGATACTTCAGGACTGACTTTTTGATACATATGCGTTGACTAGAACATGTTATAAGATTCCAGAACACTAAAAAGTATAGAAAAATTGTAAAACAAACATAGCATGAACCACGATACTTAAATACCTAATAATAAAAATGAATTATCATTTTAATTATTTTATGAACATTTCCTAACATAACAATATATATATAAACATATACATATATATATATATATATAAAAATAATAACTATGATATTAATATAAAAACTATGATATGCAATTAATATAATAATAATAAAGCTGCTTCATTGATCATTTCAATATATTTACATAGAGAAACAGAGTACTATAAATACGAAAGAGAAAAGACGAAATGATGAAAAGGCGAAGTGTCGGCTATAGCTGTTTTTCAACTCGAGCATAACTATGAAATAATTAATATGAAAAATATGTTCCTCGATTGTATACTTAATAACAAAGTAGCAATGCTTCAATCATGTGCCCGCGTTATAACTTTAGATACGTCTACCAAAGTCACCTTGTACTGAAAGTAGGCGACGCCTATTCAACAATAATGTTGAATGAACTGCTTGTAGAGAAAAAAATTAGCTTTGAATATTTTTAATTGATGCCGGTAAATGCAATAACTAACAGCGGCCTGTAACAGATCGGCGCAGGGGCTGCGGTCGGGAGAGCGTGCATTCCGTTGAGTCCACCAAGGCTTTAACATCAGATTTTCGGTTGACTAAATTTTTTGGTCGTTTTATTAAATAAACTGATGGAGAAAAAAAATCAGCCTTGTAGAAATGAGTCAAACAAGTTTGTATTTTCAATACCTTATGTGGGTTGTAGACCTTTGATGTACATTTGCATGTACTTTTAGGTATCCTTCATCACTGTAAAAAGTTTCAGACTTGTAGGTATAAGACTTTTACATGATATTTTTTTACATTTTACATAAATTGTTATCAATGTTGGCCACGTTTTAAGCTTGGCAGACTCTAACTTTCATTAATCACATTGTATCAACAATTATTAAACTAAAAATTAGCTTTGTAGATATGGGAGCAAAATGTATGTCGTCGCCTCCCTTAGTATAGATACTGTTGATATTTTTCAATAAATTCATAATTTCGCTTGTCCTGTATGATCCTTCCATTTAAGGTTTAATCATGTTGATTGGGAGCTTTTGAAACATCTGAAATATAATATTATAGAACAGCTAATCTATGACAAGCGACCAATGATTATGCCAGCACGTCTATCTATTCGTCTGCAGTTATTGTGAGATCTTCTTTTTCCGATGGAATTTCAATTTATCACTAACGTTTCATATTTTTTTAAATCTATATGATTTGTTAACAATATTTTTTCAGTCTATCAGCAATTCCAAGTTCGTATTTTCTGTTAATTCTTCAATAAAAATTTGTCGGTTTTTTCAACATAAAATGAAATAGATTATGGCGAGAAATTTTCTGTCATGAAAGAACAGGCGAGTTTATGAAGATTTTCAATAGCATCACTAATTTAATACGCATTTTACATAAAATCCAGCCGAAAAAGCTTTCTCGTTCTTTACCTGCCTTGCATATTAAGTAAATCTGAGCTTTGTACTCCGCTTCGAGCTTTTGTCTACCTTTCCAAATCCGGGGATTTACTACCAGAAAAACGTGAGCCGCGAACAAGGTAACCTAAATGAAGGACATTCCAGAAACTCCTCCTCTTCCTTTGCTCATTTGAAAAATATACTTCTGAAGTTTTGCCAATAAAAGGTGTTTGAGTTTTATATAATCATGAAATCCTGGAAATTATAATATAAAGTGTGCAAATGAGTGATTCTCTCGGAGATATTAAGGAAAAGTGGATGGAATTTACATTCTGTATAGCGCCACGTGTAGTTTTCAATGAAAAACTGTGTGAAAAATTATTTCATTGTCCTCAATAATTTTTTCTTGTGGAACCCATGAAATACTGGATAATGATAATTTGAATTTCATGTTTCGACAAATATTCAATTCGAAGGAGTGAGAATACTTCAGAAAGAACCTATGGACTTGGAGCATGGGGAGGGGGTAGTTCACTTATCCCCATTTACCGGGGTGATAAAAAGTGTGTCTACAAAGTACGAGAGTTGGAATTTTTCGGTCGTAAAAGTCAAAATAGCATTTGTACTGTGATTCGGCGGGTAAAAGTTTCGTATCAAAGAGAGGCCCAGTGTCGAAACTGCGCGTATAATGAATGAACAATTCGGCTGCAAATAACCACAAAACAAATGTTTGGACGTCCCTCGTTGATCATATGTATGGAAATACTGCGTAGACGTATTTACAGTCGCCACAAGTATTCGCTCTGCAAGTGCAGGAAGTTTTGGTAACTTCTCTATTACAATCAATCTACGAAAGGAAAAAGGTTCAATTTTCACATTGATATAAACAATTAAAAAAAATGTATACTAATAATTATCTAAAAACATGCATGAAATATATTTTTATTCATTTAATACATATTCAAAATATTTTTTAGTTAAATTCTGACAGTAAACGAACAATATGAAAAATACGTGAAAATGTATATATGTAAAAAAGAAAACAATATTTTCAATATATATTTTTGAATTTCTTCTATATTTTTTTATATTTCTTTAATTATTTTTTTATTCGTGTAATTTACTCCTTCATGATACATGGTAATTTTAATTAAATGTTATCAATTGTTTGTGAAAATATTCATTCACCTCTAATTCGATAGAGTACTGATTTGTTGTCAAATTTGATGTCTTGGCTAATCACTTTCACATGTTTGCTGGAATAATATTTTTTTTAACTTCCCGCACCTGACACACATGACCCGATCGCACCAATGCTGCTCTTTTTTTCACATACTGATTCTCGAAAACGATGTAGCTTGAAATGGGTAAAAACCCAGTTGCAACCACTTGATCCATCACGAATATGAAACACTTCTCAACTTGATGATAAATTACATGTAAACACTACGATAACAGGCGAATTACGTATTCGCAGAGCATGTGCTGAATCGTTAAAATCTGCATTTGATTCATTACTAGGGCAACTTCCGAAACCGGGGCTCAATTTGATTCAAAGGTTATAACATGCCGAATCACAACGCAACCGCAGTTTTCACGTTTGTATTATAGGGGCAAATACAGATAATTTGCGCTATCTGGAGTGATTTGCCCGATTTAGCCACTGCGGCGTCACTTACGAAGGTGCTCCAAGTCCATAGCGCGGCCAGCCGGAAAGATAAATTTCACAATTTATTTATTGATTCCAAAATTATTATTAATCAAGTTGACATATCATGGCACACATTTTTCTTCACAAATATGATTTCCATTTTTGTGTCAACATCAAAATCTTCGATCAAAAGTTGTAGGTTTCGAATCTCCCTTTAATCTACCCAATATTCCTATGTAATCTAATCCAAACCAAATGAATAACCAAACCGGTTTTCTTTTGGTTTGATTCAACTCTCAAAGTCCATGAAGATCAAGAAGTTGAAAATTAATATCTACAACACTTCTGAAAATACAAAAGTTCACTTATCTATTAAACTATCTATTCTATAATATTGTTACAGAATTAGTAAGTCCGCCCCCGTTCTCACACGTTCCAATCTATGCGGGCCGTTGGAACTTTCCGATGACGTCATTGAGCGTTCATCGAAACATCGAGAAAAAGAGGGACCATTCCAGAAATTACCTCGAAAATTCTAGGCGAATGTTTTGAATATATAAGTCGTGCCAATCTCGGACGCGACAGTTAGTCTTGTGATTATTGTTGTACAGAGAAACAAAGTAGTTCGAAGTGAAGTGCATTTGAGTTGTAAATAAGTATTGTATTGTCATGGTGTTGTGTGGAATAAACGGATTTAATTTATCAGACTATTTTTGAACCCCAGTTTCGTTACAATATTCAATTCAAGAAGGAAATATGTGTGTCAAAGGAAGATGAACTATTGTCAAATGAGATCTATTTAACACGAACGAAAGAACTTCTTTTGAAAGGAGCATACAGGGCAAACACAAATTATTAATTCATTGAAAATTGTGATCTACAGCGATTTTCTGTTTGTGTCTGGGCAAAAAACTTACATGATAAAAGTTGTGAAGCTCAGGAAGCTTCATCAAATGATATATAGTTTCTCATTATTGATATAAAAATGAAAGATTGGGAGTTTTTTTTTACAAAATTTCAACAGCTGCCATTTTGAACTACTCGATCGATTTGGCTCATGTTTAAACTTGGTAAAGATATTTATAAAAACATTTTTTTATAAACTTTCGTTAAATTCTATATATACAGCGTGGGCCATAATGCTTGTAGCATATGGAAAAACCATTTATTAAATAAATAATCGTTTCTGCATATCGAAAAACAATATTTTTTTGACGTGACCACCAATATGGCGACAATGTTGAAAAATCATTACGAGTTGGCAAAAGGTGGGGTTATTTTCAAAAATAGCAGAACAGTTATTTGCAAAAGTTGTTTAAAATGTATTTTCAGGCCCATGTGCCCATATCTATCTAAAATAATTGAAAAATATTTTTTGTTCATTGAAAAATGCTTTTCGGAATCATTGCAAACTTATTCAATCAATAAAATATAACTTTTTAGGTTTATTCCCAAGTTCCTAGTGCAAAATTTTAAAAACACTTTATTATGACTCTTGCTGTTGCAATGGTTCATATCTCACAATTTTTTTTGTAACTTTTTGAATTTGAAGAGTTACAATTGACCAATTTTCTCGACCGCAATCGAGTTTTAAGGAAAAAGAAGGAAAACAATATGTATCCGTGGAAACTTGAGATTTTGTAAGTAAGAAACGAAACAAATATTTTTTTGATTTGTTGAAGATATGAACAGGATGTTCATAAAATCAGATGTGGAATCATCTGCGACTGAAAATAAACTTTAGTCACTATCTTCCATCGTCAAGATAACCTCTTCTGGGGTATTTATTTTGGGAAGCAGAAGGGTAATAAGTAAGAACAAATATTAGTGAAATTAAAAAGGGACAATATATCTGCTGAGGGCTAGAATCCTACACTAATACTCAAATCAAAATTAAAATAATTCTTAAGTACCTTGATTTCAATTGTAATCATTAAACAAACATATCATTTGAATTCTACATGTCCACCTTCTCGCTCCATACATAAACATACATAATTGCTGAGTGGATTTAGTTCCAGTAGCTCCTCTCTGATGTATCTGTCTACCAGCCTTTCAGTTGTTTTTGGAAGAAAAGACGTGAGGCTGATGGTTCTGAACGCTTTAACCTGGGTGTAGTCACTTTTACCAGGCTTAGGAATGAAGATGACCTTGCTTTAGGAACGTATCTGTGTGCGAGGCAGCTGCGAAATATCTTCAGAAGATGGGGTATTAGGATATCTTTGCCCTTCTGAAGTAAGGTTGCAAATATACCATCTTCCCCCAGATATTTGAAAGGTGAAAAGGACTCAATGGCCCAATCCACTCTTTGGTAAGTTTCAATTCCAGCAGCCATCTTGTAGTCAACCTTTGTTTTGAGTGGTACAGTTGGCTGTGGATTCTGTGATGCAGTGTCACTGCCCGGAAAATGAACTGAGAGCATGTGCTGGAGTGTCTTCCTGTGCGGGGCAGTACATCCGCCTTCGGGTAGGGACAGCACCTCCAGCCTCGAAGTCTTTGGATAGGCCCTTGTTGAGTCTTGCTGCCTCTGGTAACGTGCTCATACCTTGGCAGTAGGTTCTCCAAGAGTCCCTCTGTGCTTGTCGAATACCTACTTTTTTTGTATTTTCTTTGTGCTGACCTATAGTCTTCCCAGTGTATGGGCTGTTTGGTCCGTTTGGCTTTATTGGTAAATTTACAGACTTCCTTGCGGTGGAATCTATTTGTGAGTTCCACCATTAGGTTTTGCCTGCCTTGTCTACCTTTTCAAGAGACAGCTGGCTTCGAATGATGATAGGATGGCGGAATTGAAATATTCTGCACCCATATGGTGGCCCTTACGGAGGCCAACTTTAATGCGTGAGATCTAACCTAACTTATTTTGCAGAAAATGAAAAATAGAAAAATGCCATCATTCATCCTTTGAAAGGACACTAACGGAGACTAGAGAAATATTGTTTTTGATGTAGTTCTACTGATTCCAATCCTCTAGATTTTCGTAATAACAGAGCTACCACACAAGCGGTTTTTATAAAATCCATGTTAGTACTAATAAGGTTGCGATTAATCAGCCGCAAGTGCGCGGTCCATGATTTTTTGTTAGCGTTCACGATTTTTTTGTTGCGATACTGAAAATCGCATGTGCGCCCGGGCCCTAAGAACAGAAACCTTCTAGAAACCTATCTGTGATCTCTTTTATATCAGATCACAGATCATTAACCATTTCAGAGTGACATCCTTGAACCCATATACCTTTAATTTTTGCAGCAGTGTTTTATGATTCACACAAAAGTTTTTTTTGAGAAGTCACAAAACACAGCTGCAACTACCTCACCAGTATTCAGACTTGTATAGACTTGGCATCATTGGTTCTTCTCAATATCTGGTATCCAAACTGGTATTTCAACATTAAACTACAACGATCCAGAAACTTTAGAGTTCGTGTTTTAACAAGTTTTTCTTAAAGTAGAAAGTAGTGGAATGAGTCAGATATCTGATGAATCTTCGAGGTATTGAAACAAATGTCGGAAAGACTCCACTTTGAAAGGATTCAGTATGAGTTATTAGTTACAATGTCTAGTGTTTGATCTGGTTTGTTTAAAGAAAATCTATTCCTGAAGATTTTTAAGTTCCTTGATAAAGTTTTTATTTCTGCTGTATTTGTACGTTTAAGGCAAAAGTCTTCAGTTATGTTGATGCCTTCGAGGTATTCTATAGGATTTAGATTTGATATTGAGAAACTGAGCAATTAGAGCCATTCATAAGATTTGCCTGAATGTTTACTTCTGTTGTCTCTGATTTTACTTTGCCTCGAGTTTTAGTGGTCCTCAGCCCAACTCTCTTTACTCTTTCTTTTCTTAAGATGTTTCTATGTTTTTTATAATAGGCGGGATCACAAACTCACAAATTTGCTTCATATGTGCTTGAAGTTGAAGAAATATAGTGATAAAATATTATGTAGTATGTTTAGTAGCCTGCTGTGAACCTTTTGTGGCCAATATAATCTTATATATTCTTTCTTACGAAAAAATATGGACTCAAACTTTCCATTTGTAAGCCTATGACATAAAATGTTCACTCTAAGTTATGTATATTATCCCGACACTAAGTTCATTTGAAAAGTACCCACACTTGGAGCGTGTATGGACTAGCTGCAACTTTAGTTTGGTCATAATGGCTCTGGTTTAGAATGACATATAGCAACCATATCCATTTGTTTAACATATGCTAAATTGTCTTTTTGCAATTATTGCATATGTTAAGTTCTCATTGAAATCATATCAATTATTGAAAAAATGGCTAATCGTCACAGATTGAATTGATTTACGTGTGATGTTATATTCAATACACAAAATATGGTGCGATTCGATGGAGAACCAAATGAATTGAAACGAGAAATTGCCATTGAAAGACGCGACCAAAGGGGACTTCCATATGTCTCATAAGTTGATAGAAATAGAATCTGTTTGACATGCAACCAATCAATTATTCGAGATCTTCATCACCTTCAAGAAGATCCAGAATGTTTGAGATTGAATATTTTAACACAATCCTCAAGGCACACGTGTCTCATTTGCAATAGTGTAGCTGATCTTCAAAGACTCACAATAGAATGCAGAGTCAACGTGTTCATAAATCAGAACATCTATATACCAGAAAATACCCGTTCATGTAGAATTCATCTTGATGATCGGGGTTTTTAGTTCACATCCTACAGATAGGCTTAAGATATACTTCAGAAATAATATCCCCAAGAAAGCATTGATGTATTTTATGCCAGACTCCTGAAGCGTAGCTCGAATTGTAATTTCAAAAATCGAAACAGAGAAATGAAATCACAAATTATTCAGGGTACAACCTCAACTAAATTGAGACGTTATGCAATGAAAGGAAACCCCACATTAGAACAACTACTAGCTCAAGCAGGAGCAAAGGAACTCACAGAAAATCATGCAAAGAAAATGGAAAATAATCACGAAGAAACCAAATCGAGAATAACATATAGAAATGAGAAATCACAGAACAATAATCAACAAAACAGCAAACATAAGGCTTCAGTGAGTAGTTAAAAACAAATATGTGAGAATTGTGGGAATCCATGGCACTAAAATGGTCGTACTTCTTGTCCAACAGTGAAATTCTGTTGCCATTTATGTGGAAAACAGGGGCATTTTTCGAAAGTTTGTCTATCTAAAAACCGAAACCAAACTGAAAACAATTCATGTCCAAGTGAAAACCGAAAACAGAAATTCGTGCATCGAAATCAGGTTCACTGTAATATACAAAATCCAGGGAATGAAGATTCAAGTGATTCTGAATATTTATTTCACTTATCAGTCACCAATATAACCAATGTTCCAACAATAATCATCAGTTTAAATAATAAAAAAAATCAAATTCATTATAGACCCTGGCACATCTGTCAATTTCATCAGCTCTGGGACATTTGCGAAATTTTCCAGTCAAGAAATTAATGAAGATACGAGTAACATATTTCCATATTGTAGCAACACTAAATTAGAAATTCTTGGAAAATTCATTTGAAAGCGGGCCTAACAAAGTTGAAGCAGAAGTACTTATATGTTGTGAAGGGGAAATGTGAATCTTTATTGAGCTATAAAACTTCTGAAAAACTGAATTTGGTAAAAATATCAATTCATAATATGATCAAAACAATTGATATTGATTACGTCAAAATTGAAGTTCATATAGACGAACATGTACCTCCTGTAGATCAAAAATACAAAAGAATACCATTCCATTTGCGAGAAAAAGTTGAACAAGAACTCAAAAGATTAGAAGAATAAGACATAATTGAAAAATCAATTGGACCGACTTCGTGGGTTCACCGCTTGTGATTGTTCCCAAACACAACAGACCAGAATCAATTCGAATCTGTGTAGACATGCGAGCCCAAACAAAGCCATACTTCGTGAAAGACGTATCACCCCTACTATTGATGATATAATTCAGCAGGTGAATGGATCCGTTGTGTTTAGTAAAATCGATCTCAAAGATTGATATCCTCAACTGCCATTAAAAGAAGAATCAAGGTATATCACCACTTTTTCTACAGATATCTATAAAGATACAAACGTTTGAGTTTTGGCAATAATGCAGCTGCTGAAATATTCCAAAACACAATGAGGCAAGTTCTTGTTAATATACCAGGTGTAATCAATTTCAGTGACGATATCCTTGTCTTTGGAAAATATTTGTCGGATCACAACAAATCCCTCATAGCGCTAAAAAACTCCAATATCACAATCAACGTTTCAAAATGTCTTTTCAGAACAAAAAAAAATTAAATTCTCTGATTTCGTTTTCTCCAAAGATGGATTCCATCCAGATCCAGAAAAAGTACAATGTTTAACCAACCTACAACCACCAAATAATGTCAGCGAAGTAAGGAACTTACTTGGGATGCTGAATTACGTAGCGAAATGTTTACCAAATTTAGCCAAAAACACGAAAATTTCACGAGATCTAACATTAAAAAAGTCTATTTGCGACTGAACACAAAAACTTAATGTAGCATTTATTTTTTTAAAGAAATAATTGAATGACTCAAGTAAACTAGCCTACTTTGACATGACAAAATTGAGTCGTCTCCATGTTGATGCAGGACCAAACGGTTTAGGAGTCATATTATCACAAGAAGCTGCAGAACAAACCAATATTGTTGCCTATGCCAGTAGGATTCTTTCCAACACAGAAAGACGGCACAGTCAAATTAAAAAAGAAACATTAGCTGTAACATGGGCAATACAACATAATCATGTTTATTTATATGGTTATATATTCACCTTACATCCTGATCATTTACATCTAGTCAGAATAATTCAGAATTCTAAAACAGCACCAAGTATCCGAAGAGAAAGACAATTACTTAGGATTCAACCATATCAATTCAATATCATACACCAAAAAGGAGAAAACAACTCATCATACTATTTGTCAAGATATCCCGAAATCAATGAGAAACTCAATGATGAAAAAGTTGATGAATATGTGAGTTTTGTTATAAAAAATACTGTACCAAAAACGATGACAATTGAAGAAGTCGAAAAAAATACACAAAATGACAACATCATGTGTTTACTGATGAAAGCCTTGATTGATGACAAGAATGAAACATGGAATCATCCCCAGTTAACCCCGTTCCGTAAAATCAACAGAACAAGATGGCGGTTCCAAGATGGCGACGTGTTCTGATATTAAGGCCAGATTCCATTCAAAATTGGTATGTGGGTTTTTTTGGGGTCGAAGATTATACAATTTTTCTAAGAATTCAAATAATTGAATGAAAATTATTGAAAAAAAAGTTTAAGGCAAGTTTTTATACAAATTCACTAAAAACGATAAAATATTTTGTTCAATTGTTTGACCTAAGTTATTCTGTGAGTAGCAGATTCAAAAGCCTGTCGCGAATATAAAATAGGTATTTTTTCGCGGCAAGATTTTGAATCTTGTACTCACAGAATAACCTAGGTTGAACAATTAAATAAATCATTTCCTCCTTTTTAGTGCATTTGTATAAAAGCTTGTCTTGAAAAAAAATTTCTGACATGTTTCGATTGGTCTTCTAATTCCGAGTCCATACATCGTGGGTTATATTAACTTATCAATTTTATTTTTTCAAATATGTTGATTTTTATTAAATAATTTATCTCGCAAACCGTTCCTATACCATAAGACGGAAATGATAGTCAGTGACTCATTCTCACCTTTAGGGTACACAAGAGAGGCAAGGGAAGAGGGAAGGAAATTTCAGTGGCGGAAACAATAATGCAATTCACCAACAACCCAATAATCCCGCAAGCACGACTGACGTCACTGACTATTATTTCCGTCTTATGGTAAAGTTAGGAAACTGAATTGGTGGATCAGTTAACTCCTGATATCACATTGTTGGTCCCATTTTGTACCATATGGGCGAAGGCGATTTTCAAATGTTGCCTTCAAAAATTGTCAAAACTCTGTTTTTTCAAATAGCACCTACAATTTTTTCGACTCCATTTGGAAGAAAATTGAATGTTGGGTGAGTTACTTGAGCATTTCCGCATTCCCCAAACCTAACTTCAACCTCTATCGAGTTATTTAATGAAAATCATGAAATGCTTTATCTTGCCAAAATGTTCTTTTCTTTTTCAAGTATGTCAAGGAAATAAAAAGTCAATTATAATTAAGAAGGTGATATTCTGTCAAAGTGAAAACGAGTTGTGTTGATTCCTAAATCAGGAACTTATCTCCCAGGAAACTGATACACTTCGCAAGGAGCCTCGGAATCCCGAGTCTTGAATATATGAAGGGTAATGTACAATAGTAATTTACGTAACAAGTTCCGGAAGTGATATTTTACGGAATGAGTAGGAACTTTCCAATACTGCGAGTCCCGTAAAATCACTTTTAGATCGTGTTATGTAAAATATTTTTTCTGTAGCCGTTTTGTATGTTAAAAAGGATATCGATGGATAATAACGTATGAACTTTATATAGACAATTACATATAACAATCACTCTTATAATTACATTACTTATGAATATTAATTACACAATTATGACAATTATTTATATTACTATTATTAGAGAAATTAACAGAAGTGGCAGTGTTGAAATTAGAATTAAACGTATCAGTTATTATGCTAGTTTCCGAGATATTAATTTCGTTACGGCCCTTTTCAATCTGTGAAGCTATGTGAATTTTGTTTCTTAAAGAATTTTCTATGTATCCCTCTGCTACCTATTGGTTGATTTCCATCCTCCGTGTCTCCTAAAATTGGTTATACCATCACCACTTTCAGCGAGTAAAGTGGCTGAGCTCCTGCGTAAACAGTGCCGGTGTATTCTTTGGGATTCGGTAATTTCAGAAATTAAGCAATTGTGCGGGCGATTTTTCCAAAAGTGTGAATACCAATAGGTTGTATAGTACATTTTCCGTTTTTATAATGAACAAATAATCTACGATGTGGTGTGTTTGCTTAACGTAATGACAAATATTTTCTGTATAAAGAAATATTATTTTCTCCAATGACGACGAAGGTTCTATCCATACTCGTTTTATAATTAGGAATTTTAATCACTAACATGGTTGTCTTATCTTCTATATCATCCAAATTCATTTTACAAAGCTCTTCAGGACGACAAGCGCCTGCCAAAATTAATCTATCAGGAAGAAGAGGAATTAGATTTGATTATAATACCTTTGTAATTAGGTAGATATTATCTCCAACTTTTGATAAGAAGTGATCTATTTCTTCCTTATTCAATACTCTCGATTTTTTTGGTTTATAGCCAAAGGATTTTCTTTTAAGGAAAGCAATAACTTTGGGATAGCGGCTTATATCTATATTATTTTTAATATTAATTGTGGACTTAAGCATCGAGTAATTGCTCCAGAGGCTTGATGGCTTTAATATTTTGGATTTTGCCATTAAATATGCAAGAATCACTTGTTCATTCATAGTATGCACATTTTTATCATTGCTCCATTTTTGAAATAAATTGTAGCCCAATTCATACCTCCCTCTTGACTTTACCGGCAATAATTCATAAGTAGCCGCTTTAGCAGATTCACTAATCTCATGTGTAATCATTCCAGTCTCACTTTTACTACTAATTTCCATTTTTTGGATTTGAAAAGCGAAAAAACACACACTAATGTTACATGACAAGCGCTGTCATAATAAAATACAAAGTTCATGTTATTGTCAAAGCCGCCTACATAGATACCCAAAATCGTCCCGAAAAGAACAAGAATCGTCCCGAAAGTAAAGAAATCGTTTCGAAAGTGAAAGAAGTCGTCCCGAAAATAGCAACTTTCGGTACCATTTTTGTAAAGTGATACTTTCGATTTAATAAATCATACCGAAAATTTTATTTTCAAGACGGCTGCAGAAAAAATACTTTATAGGTCGAAATACGGAGAGGCTGAAGGGCCATATCGACCTCCATACTATCTACAATCTACCCAATACTCATTTCCTTAAAACATGAACTCAAAAGTTTCTATGATAATAATAGCATTCTGAGACTGATGTGGATACCTTCGTATACTGGGATCTTGAAGAACGAGAAAGCTGAGCTGGGGCAGTGGTTTCTGGCGACACACCAACTGCCATGGTATTATTTATGCGGAAATAAAACCCCATCTGGAAAACCCCTAATTCAAATCATGGCAATCTGAATGGAACACCTCCAGTACTCTATCGGAAGTAAAGAAATGCGTTCCTCTTCACAAAGTTACTCCAAAAACTAGAAAAAATCAAGTGATAGTAACTCGTTTGACCCATGAACAGCTCATAACACACTCCCCTGAACCTGAATGCGATATTTGCGGAACCCAATTGATAATAAAACTAATTCTCTGTGATTGCCCAAAAGAGAATAAACCACAATATTCCAGAAACACTGAACCCATTTTAGGGGTTTTTTTTTTCAGTCTTTGGTATTATTCCTCAACACCATAGGAATATGTCTTGTTGTATTTAATATTGTTATTTGAATCGTTGTGTTTTTTATTGTAGTATGTGATGTAACGTCGCTGTGGACCCTTGATGCGATTGCTGGAATTAAAAAAAAATCAGTCTATGCCGTAGGGATCACCTTTTTTTGGCATCATGAGTTGAAGGATTTAACCATATCTTTCGAAAATAAAAAAAGAGGATTTGCAGAAATGAAATATTATATTTAGGTGGATATTTATTTTCAATTGTCTAACTTTCAATATTCCTTTCGAATTCATGACGTCACTTTAATGAGCCCTGATTTTTTTAATACACGATCTTTAATGAGTGATGAGACCTTTTATTCGAGAACAACTAGAGAAACCATTGAAATTGAAAAACGACCATATAATCCATCAAATGGGATGACAGCCACAAACTATTAACAACCTGGAAATTTATCTTGGCCCACTGACAAGTGAAATTCAATCGGACGTGACAAAGATGCACATCCAGGTGTAACGATCATCAGTCGAAATCAATCCATCGAGACTTCATCTGAAGATGACGAATGTGGGACCTTTTGAGGACCAATATCACAATACGCGGAGAGAAACCCGAGAAAGCAGTTCAACACATCACACCCGCGAAAATATACGGGCAGAATTTTTTCCTATGTTTTCTTTATGTTGTTCCATCTAGTTTATGCCTGTGGCTTTATCCCTCTTCACCCCCTTAGGGACATAATTTTCAAAGTTGAACACGATTTATTTACTTGTTAAAGAGAGTTGGAACAGTAATTTTCATGACCCTATCATAACTAACGGAACCCCCAAACAAACTTTCACCCCACATTTTACCCCTTTCAGGGTGAAAATTCAAAAAAAATGTAACATGTATTACTTCATCTGTAATAAAGAACTCAAATACTTAACAATAATTAACTATAATAAAACAATAATTTTGTCGAAAAATTAAATTAGTAGTTGTTTTCTGTTAGACATTCACAAAAAATAACTTCATTTTAATCGTGGATTTTCAATTCAATTTCAACATGAATACCGCACAAGAGGTTATCTTGACGATGGAAGATAGTGACTAAAGTTTATTTTTCAGTCGCAGATGATTCCACATCTGATTTTATGAACATCCTGATTATATTTTCAACAAATCAATCTATCATACCCCATGACAGGTCAGAAAACACTAATTTCAAAGTGTCTCTCCAAAAGAAATGATTCTAACTTTTTCCATTTTTGCAAAGTGAGATTGCTTCTTGAAAATGTGTTTCCCATTTCTTCCGGTCTTCCTGATGATCGTGGAAGCGTGAAATAGATTTTCGTCGACAAAAATGTATTGAAGACCTAGTGAATGCGATGTCTCTCCTGCGTCAATGTTACGAATGATTTCTGGTGAGTACTCTCTTTTGGAAAACATTCTTCTTCGCCTCATTCATCTTTATGAGTTCTTAATTAAGACTGGAATAGAAAATCAAATAACTATCTGAATGAAAATGCAAATTTTCAATTTCAGATTTTTTCTTTTGAGTTAGGGCCTTTTCAGAATCTCTATCAGATGTAGTTCAATGTCCAGCGTGGCTTCAGCCGGGGAAGTAGTTGTTTTCTGTTAGACATTCACAAAAAATAACTTCATTTTAATCGTGGATTTTTCAATTCACAGAAAAATCTTTCTATCAATATTCAATTGAGAATGTTTCCCTTTTCAACATGAATACCCCACAAGAGGTTACTTGACGATGGAAGCTAGTGACTAAAGTTTATCTTTCAGTCGCAGATGATTCCACATCTGATTTTATGAATATCCTGTTTATATTTTCAACAAATCAATCTATCATACCCCATGACAGGTTTTAATGTCAGAAAACACTAATTTCAAAGTGTCTCTCCAAAAGAAATGATTCTAACTTTATCCATCTTTGCAAAGTGAGATTGCTTCTTGAAAATGTGTTTCCCATTTCTTCCGGTCTTCCTGATGATCGTGGAAGCGTGAAATAGATTTTCGTCGACAAAAATGTATTGAAGATCTAGTGAATGCGATGTATCTCCTGCGTCAATGTTACGAATGATTTCTGGTGAGTACTCTCTTTTGGAAAACATTCTTCTTTGCCTCATTCATCGTAATGAGTTCTTAATTGAGACTGGAATAGAAAATCAAATAACTATCTGAATGGAAATGCAAATTTTCAATTTCAGATTTTTTCTTTTGAGTTAGGGCTTTTTCAGAATATCTATCAGATGTAGTTCAATGTCCAGCGTGTTTCCCTTTTCAACATGAAAACCCCACAAGAGGTTATCTTGACGATGGAAGATAGTGACTAAAGTTTATCTTTCAGTCGCAGATGATTCCACATCTGATTTTATGAACATCCTGTTTATATTTTCAACAAATCAATCTATCATACCCCATGACAGGTTTTAATGTCAGAAAACACTAATTCCAAAGTGTCTCTCCAAAAGAATTGATTCTTACTTTTTCCATCTTTGTAAAGTGAGATTGCTTCTTGAAAATGTGTTTCCCATTTCTTCCGGTCTTCCTGATGATCGTGGAAGCGTGAAATAGATTTTCGTCTACAAAAATGTATTGAAGACCTAGTGAATGCGATAGAAGATAGTGACTAAAGTTTATCTTTCAGTCGCAGATGATTCCACATCTGATTTTATGAACATCCTGTTTATATTTTCAACAAATCAATCTAAATTTAATTGTATTTCACAATTATCTTTCATAAATAAAATACTTATATGAAGTTCTTTTGAACTTTCTAGATTCACTTTTCAGTCAATCTACTTTGTTATCACTTATCTCATATTGAGTATAGTGAAAGCGATATGTGCTTATTTTGAAGCTAAAATCAAATTAACTAGTTAATTGAAATTACTTTCAAATCCAAATTCATATCATTAAAAAATAGTATCCCCAAATTATATTCAATGTATCCCATTTCTTCTTTCTAATAATAATAATAATAAAAAATAATATTTATTTGCATCAGGAATACCTACAATAGTTAATAATCCTAATAATAATTTGACATTATATTAATAGTACTCTGGTATAAACAAATAAAGAGAAAGAACACAAAGCTTTCGCTGTCCGTGTCATATACCATTTATTCATTCATGTGTAAAAGATGCGACTTTTAACACTGTAGCGGGTTATGTGGCCATTATTTATATAGCGACAAGATGTTACTTTATTTTCCCTCGGCTAATTTACTCAGAACAAGAGGCTCGTGTGGGAATTGGCCCCAATAGATTCATATAGTTTGATGTTAAATATTATTATTTTGTGACCCTTCTTCTTATTTTTGGACGCCACTCAGTTAAACATAAAACTAGAAAAATAATCTACTACAACTGAGAACTTGTAGATTGAAACCTATACATAAATTATAGATAATTTAAGAAATACTCTTTGGATGGGTTTATTTAGAAATCAAACTCTGGTTGCTATCCAATGTATTTCCAATTATCACAATAATGTGGTATCCCACATTATAAAAATCACATATAGATATTCAAGTAAAAAAAAAGGTTTTCGATATTTTCTCTACTGTACAATCATTGGGTTACGTTTCGAAGTATAATATCGATACAGGCGTTTCCTCGGATTTAAAATAAGGTTGATATGTGAACTTCAACTTTATAAAAACAACGGTATCGGTACTATAATCATATATACAATTTTACTTTAGAAGGTTTATCAATAAGTACAGTTATGTAATATAGGTCTCTCTAGTTCTGTAGAAAACATATGACAACAAAAATATGGGTATTTCCGAACTTTGATATATTACACACTGTAGCCTTATAAATTATGCTTATACCTGTGAGGAAAATCAACACAATGAAGTTGAATCAATTTTTTTCTGAATAAATAGACAATGGAATTAAAAATCGATAACGCAATTTGTACCGAGTACGTAATGTGTACAATCACTTCAACTCAAAACGAGTTACAAAAAGTATTCCAGAACAGTCTGACCTCAACAACCCTGGAGTAGTAATAATTATACACCGACAATGCTGCTAGTCTGGATGTCCACAGAAACACAACAAATGAGCCCTTTGGTAGGACTCATCAGCATTCTGAGTCGTCTATACGTGACAACCTGATAGTCCTGAAGAATGAATTAATTTGCCTGTAGGTACCATTATCAATTGACCGTTACCAGGAACCAAGAACCTTATAATTTGTACCTGACCAATATACAACATTTGTACTTCCTGGTTTCGTAGCTCTGGACTTGATTATCAAAGTTTGTTCAAATATTCTTGATCATACTGTATAACAAAGTAAACGAGCTTAGAATCGAAATTGCTAGAGGTTAAAGAAACCATACCAATGAAATATTAAAATCTTTACCATAAAATTATTTCTGTTGATGAATTTCTCACCTTCATTCTAAGAAGGGTGTTTCAAATATATAGAGAAATTTACACTTTGAATCCATGAATTATCTTGGCTTGTGTCATTCTCCATTGATAACTCGTGGTGTAAATCTCGTGCAGAACCATAATCATTTCCAATCTCGTGAGATATCATAACAAAGTATTAGAATTTTAATTAAGACACATACACATTGAATGCTCACATACATATACATACACACATACATACATATACATGTAATACGGTATTGAAGCAGGGAAAAAGAGAGAGAACTGAGTAGGTGGACATATAAGTATTTCGGCATATTGAACCTGCTTGTTGAGGACTGAGAAAAGAGAGAATGGGAAGTATGCTGGATTATTGTATTAATGGTAATTTTTTTTTCAATTGAAAAAGTTATGTATGAGTTATCTTTGATTACTTAGTAGGAATGACTTAACCTTATTCCTATAATATTCTTCAGAATTGAAGATGTTGAAAACAGACCTTTCTGAAATAATACTTATGAATCTCATAAACGACACCTTGATCTGCTTCAGTTTTTATGAAAATTCCTGAATATTATATTTTTTTTTTATTCAAATTACGACTATATATAAATTTATAAAAAAAGCAAATTAAATCGTGGATTATCAACAACAGAACAGGTTCCTCTGAATAGACAAAAATACCGCCAAAATCTTCAATTTTCATTAACATAACTAATACTAATTCAGCTTTCCAAATTAAATTTATAATAATAGGGAATGTTTTCCTAGTTCATAATATCAATTTATTAATTTCGTTGAAATTTCATAATTTAAACAAAAAATCACCTTCAAAATTTGTTCTTACAACTATTTCATTACTAATTAATTAATACCAATTGAATTCAATTACATTATTTGTATAACCGCAACTTCTGGCACAAACTTTGTTAATGTTTCATATTATTTCTAAATCTATTATTAAAACATTATAAAACTTCTCTTACTTACCAACATTATTATAAAGATATTCCTAAACCTCCCTAAAGTTTTTCAGCCTACAGAAACGTAATAGTGTTTTTGTTTTTCTTTATAATCTTAGGGTTTTTTATGCATCTTCTTCACTCAGCCTTCTGCAATTATATATATATAGTTGACTAATAGTATAAATAATGAAAAAACAAATTACCAGAACTGCACCTTATTATTTAAATTTTAAAGAGTTGCTTTCCGTTTGACCAACTTCTGGCGTTTTTCAGCCATAAATAATATAAAAACGAAATCATCAGAATTAGGTTGGGACATGATGTAGAAAATCAGTATAAAACCACTTTTATTACAGAGATTAATCACTAAAAACAATAAAACCGTAAAAAAAAACCATTTTCGCTATCAAGTTCTCGTTAAAAATGTCTTTAAAAATCGGTAAATTCTCCATCCGCTCGGAGTAGCATTTCAGTAGCGTGACGTCACGATACTGTTGGGACTCGGACCAGCCCCATGCATCGTGTGGAAATGACAGTCGATGAAGAAGATGTCATTCAAAACGATTCCTGTTTGGATTGTCCAGCTGTGGAAGGTAAAAATATAAGACGAATCGATAGTGATGGTAATAATATTATTAAAATCGAGAAAATCAGGATATTTTATAGATTTTTTTTGGGAAAATCCCAATTTGTTTGTGATGGAGCTATGAAGTACATCAAAAATGGAGTTATTTCCAATATTCGTAGAGTGTAGTACATTCATATTTATTTATTTATTTTGGGAACTTACAACACGACATTTATTGCACTACTCCTTTTTCACGCTGTCGGAAAACACATGAAAATTCATAACATTTGTCAGTAACTTTTGTAACAAATTTTTTGAGTAGCAACCCTTTTTTTTTGTTTTCAGGGGGTTGTAAACATGCGATAGCTTTTTTAATGCTATTTCGCTGTTACCGAAGTACTGTGCTATTGAAAAGAATCCGTTCTGTCTACAGTAGAAACAACAAAAAAATTCATAAAATTATCTGAATTCAATAATTCTGCTATTGTTTCTGCTCCTTACACAAAAAAAAAAATTTTTTTTAAAAAACTCGATATTATTAGAATATTAAAGAGCGTGAAATCATGCGTTTGTCTATTCATCAAATCGTAATAGAATTCGAAAACCCAAATGAAACTTCCGCTGATGAATTTATTTTCGCGAGCATTGTTTTGATACAAAAATTGTGAAGAGTAGGTCTCAAAACGACTGACTCTTCATTCTGGCATGAGTTGCGATATGGTCGAGTAACAGCCTCAAATTTGTACCAATAACTGCTCATTGAAAATGTGGGGCAGATCATCTTTTTTAATGAATACTGTATGTAGTTTTCCATATCATCCTTCAAGGTAAAATAATCCTCGCAGCAAAACAAGTGTGTTTTTGTTGGTATGTACTTGCGACAACCAGACACATATCACCATCGGTAACTCATTTTTAGAGTAGGCATTTTGAAAATTACAGTATGAATATTGATAACAACGCGAACAATGAACACTTCACAATATTAGCGGCAGCAACACGTGCAGGCTGCCTACTGCAGAAGAGAGGATCAAAGGGCCCAACAGTATTGTGACGTCACGCTCTCTTTCCAAGGTCATGGAGGCGTTTTGAAACTCGGCGTATTCAAAACGCTGTAGCATTCTCAAAAATTGTTTGAGAAACGTAGGAAAAAAAATCAATAACAAAGTCGAATGCGTAGATTCCAAATATGCAATAGAAAAATTTCATGTCCCAACCTTGACATTAAAATTATAACAATTTTTTACAACTGTACCGACTTCTGGTAACGTTTAATCCACGACCTAGACTTCCAACAATAATTTAACGTAATTTCTACAGTTGAAAACTATAACTACACAAAATTTCAAAGTTGTGCTCTAATATTTTAATTTGAATGAAAATTAACGCTTCTGACCGCCCGCCCACGCATCTCTCTCCGGGAGCGACTTCTGGCTGCAGTGCTACGTGCTTGTCAGCTAGTAAGGAAGGTTTTTATATAAAATTTTCCCTTGCACCTTATCAATTTTATGTTCGTAGCCAGCTCTTAGACTATCAGAGGTTGTACTACGAGTCACTAATTGAAGTTATACTTTTCTGTTTGATATTGACAATGTTGGGAACGCTGGGAAAAGTCACTTTATTGCTTGACAAAACATGCGTCGTCAATAACAATCAGTAAATAAGCGCCCTTTTCAATTAGCAAATTCCAAAAGTTTTAATTAAGCATTCGTCCATATTTTTTCATCTTAGTGCAAAAAAAACTTATTTACAAGCAGAAAGCGACATATTGCTTTCAACTAATGGCTGTTCGGAAGGTTTATTAAAAGTAATATATGGAATTGGTTCAACGAACGCATTATTTGAAGAAAAAGAGGATTAATTGAGTATTCGCAGAAAGACGAACGAAAAACACATCTCTGAACGAAATTCCCATGAATTGCCCTTTTTATAGTATTTGGTCGGAATAATAATTCGCAGACAACTTTAAGCTCTGTAAGATATTCCGGGAACAGCAAACTCTTAATTTATCGCGTGTGTTTCGTAATAGAGACAGCAATTTCACAAGAACGTGTGGACAGTCGCCAGAAAAGCTTTGCTCCTGGTAATTACAATGAATGTGCAACGACATAAATATACTCCACAACTTCTTCTGCTCACATATATTCCATTTCGAAATACTTTGCTCTGCAACATTATGTCTTACCTAATAAAGAAAAAAATATATATGGTCCTATGTCGACGTTGTGCTTTCACATCGAGTGCAATATTTGGGTCTGAAATTCTTGAGATAATCTCAACTGAAGTATCCTTACAATTTTTTTTTGAAGGAAACAATATTTTGTAAGTCTAGCTCGAATGTAGGATCTAAGAATAGGCCCCGAGAGGTACTCCCGTATGCGGTACAAACCGTAGAATGGTGATTGGTCAGTCAACTATTTAGGCGGGGGGGAGGAATTTAATAGGAATATATTACACTGTACTCCTGTCACTCCCATCCTGCGGCCTATGGTTATTAATTCTATCTCTTTTTCAACTTAATGTCAGTTTGTAAACTGCAAATAATTGAAAATTCTAAAAAAATTTATCAAATTCAGTCCAAAGTTCGTGAATAGAATTTTTCAAGTTGAGTGATTTTCAAACACAATTTCGGAATTCAAAATGGCACCAACAGTATCAACAGTGTCGTTATTCACGGGTCTTTGGACAAAATTTCAGAATTGACAGAGGCAGGGTTAACTAGGCAGTCGAACCCTATGATTTATGGCTTGATCCGAAAGAATCCGGATTACGAATTTTCGTTCAAAATTATCCCCTGTCTTCCATATGATAACAGTTTTTTTATATTGTTACGAATGTGGGGTTCATCCTTGATAAAATACTGAACTATGACAATTAAATAACCCAATCGAAATTCACTGCCAAAAATATAAATACTCCGTGTGCGTGCGTATGTGTGCGTGAGTGGGGAGAATGGCATTCGAGTTATCCTTTTGCCACATAATGTTTGAATTAAGTAACTGATCATATACTTCTTTTCGTTTTTATCACAAACATAATCAATGCATCAGAGACCAACTTGTTTTCCATGACTTGAAGGCTTGTGATATTGACCGGGAGTTGGATATTGAGGGATGTAAGTGAGAACAGAAGGTTTTGTGTTTCTTAGGTTTTTACAAGCGAAAAATAAATGGTTCAAATCGGCGACTGAGTTATCACATGAACATAAGCTAGTATCGGGTGCGCCTATTCTGAATAAAATTATTACAGTGGGCTTGAGTACTATTTCTTGTAAGCTGATCATATAGGGGATACTTACCAGTTGTTCGCAAATTTCCGATAGGCTTTATCGCTACGAAGGCTTCTGGAAGAGGTGGACTATTTTTAATTCTCCAGAAGTTGATAGTTAAATTTTCTACAGTGTGATTCTAAATCTAAGTTCTATAAGGGTGGTTTAATTGGGGAGAAGTTCCCGTTAATTTTGCGACAGTTTAGGAAAAAATGGTTGTCAAGCTAGAAAAGAGAAATATTTTATCAGAAGAAAAAGTCATTCCAGATGATAATAGTAAAAGTTTATTATTTTAATCGAAAATTAGAATTCTGCGGAATATGATAGCCCTTATCCAGTAAAAGGTAACACAGAAGAAGTAGCATTGATAAAGATATAGTAGCAGATACTTTAGAACTGAGGCAATGCGATGATATCATCAAGAACTTCAACCGATTGAGATCCAAGGCCCTAATTAATCCCAGCAAGAGAAGCCTTCATTCAATTACAAGACTTCTAACAGGGCATTGTTGTTTCTGATAGAAAGCTATATAATTCTGGAATTATTACTCAAGATTACGCTGATGACCTGATTAGGGGCCAATATGACGATATAATATCCAATCGCATACGACAGTCCTAAACTTAATCAGAAGCTGGTAAACAACCACCATATATTCACAACGAACGGGCCTCAACTAGAAAATATTTGTCTAGGGGGACAAAAATCTATATCCTATCAGATAGCCAAGCAGCTCTTGAGTCACACACTTGTGAGTTTAGACTGACTTGGGAGTGAAACCTTCCTCTACGACAACTGGTTTCAAACAATCAAGTCCCTCGATGTGGGTGCCAGATCACAAAGGAATCAAAGAAAGCAGACAACCCTGCCAAGGAAGGGGCAAACACTCAGTTTTCTTGTCCAGAAATTTTCTGTGATCTTTCCGTTGCCCATAACACTTGAGAATCCTGGCACTAGGAAGCTGACCAAATCAAAACCCAGTGGAATAAGATTTCAGGGCAGAGACAAGAAAAAGGCTTCTGAGGCCATTGCCAAAGGAAGCTAAACCGCATCTCGAGTTGAGAAAGACTTGAAACTGGTAATGGGACTGCTCACCGCACATTGTCCTCTATGGTATCACCTCAAAAACTTCGCGACTGCCAAGCGCTGTTTAAAGTTCCTCAATAGGTTTCCATTAACGCTCACAGATATCAAGAACATAGCTCCCAGGAACCTAAAACACTTCGCGAGGAGTCTCGGAATCCCAGGTCTTGAATAGATGAAGGATAATGTACGGAACACCTCATAGGTCGAAGTACGGAGATGCTGGAGAGCCATATCGATCGCCCTATAATCTACAATGGGGCATTGTAGACTCAGACAAAAGCTCAGGAAGCTAGGCTTAGAGGAGAATGGCATCTGCAGGTTCTGTGGAGAATACGGAATGCTCTGATAGAGTGCGATGTACAAAACATGGATATATATATATATATATATATATATATATATCATATATATATATATATATATATATTTGAAATTTATCAGGAATATTTTGTGGGACAATTTTGAACATGGATTACTTAGAAAAAGGAGTAAGATCTAATCGTAGTACATCTGTCACCACCCATTAGCACCGATAACAATGATCGCTTGTTCTTGGAGAAGGTTCATAGATAGTTGTCACCAAGCTTGTTCACCAGTTCATACTACAGTGTGGGTTTTTGAACGCATGGAACTATTCGAGTTTGGCTGTTTTCTCAATTCACATGAATGAAATTGTTCAAAGTTATTCATGAGTTAGTTGTTACATTCAACACATTTAATTTATAGGGAGTTTTGGATCGAATTGGTTATATATGAAGACATGATGAGTTGAGTGTATGTAACCCCTGTATGTCATACCTACATCAACCAGCGGAAAATTATTTCGGATTTGCACGCATGAAATATCTCACATTTGCGAACACGTTGCCCAGTGTGTGGCAGTAAAACAGGTACACGAATTTCCAATTAGCATTTCCCAGTAAATCAAAACTCCCAACTCCCCGATTATCGTGTTGGAGCGCGAATCGAGAGTATTTTATTTTCAGAATATGATTAGGAAAAAGGGCGAGAAGCAGCCAGCACCACCGATAGGCAGCGAACGTTCATTAGGCATTAATTTAATTTTAATCTGAGAATGTGCAAATTGAAAATTATTCAGGTGGAATGGAGAAGCCGACCGGAAACCGTAATGGGTGTCCGGAGTTGGCACAGTTCTCTGCTATGCGCCCGACACTATTCTAATTGAAAACCCGACGTCCTATTCTGACTGTGCAACGTGCTTCTCTATTTGCGATCACTCGTCGATCACGATTACTTGTATAATTCAATAGTGACGAATTTTCATTTTGTTGAATAGCTTTCCATTGAAATGAAGTGAGAATTAGTTAATTATAATTATAATATCCTGCTTCGCTTTATGTTCTAATTGGAAATAAGTCGCTCGAAATTGATCATGAATGTATTTTCCAAGAAAACTCTTAGTTGAACCCCATAATGTTTCTTACCATCTTAAAACAGGGATGGTACCATATAAAGGTCGATCATCAGCCAGTCTGGTAGTGAAGGACTGTATTGACATACTATCTGTACCTCTAATGGGCATATTCAACCTGATTTTAACAACCTGCATTTTCCCCAATCTGTGGAAAACTGCTCGAGTTTGCCCAATATTGGAAGGAGGTGACTCTAGTGATATCACAAACTATAGAGCAATCTCCATTTTATCTAATTTTTCCAAATTCTTCGAGATTTGTATGCAACATGTTACTCTCACGTTCAGAAAGTTATTTCCCTACTCAGCACGGTTTCGTACAACAAAGATCTTGTATAACAAACCTTGCATGCTTAGATGAATATATCTGTACTGACCTGGACAAAAAAAAAACAAGTTTATGTTGACTTAGACTTTTGAAAGGCCTTCGATCAAATAGACCATTATGTTCTCCTTAGCAAATTAACAAAATTGGGACTCTCCAGGCAACTGCTTACTTTAATTGAATCATATCTAGTTGACAGAAAACAATTTGTCGAATACGAATTATTCAAATCTGTTTCATACGTAGTGACGTCCGGAGTGCCACAAGGCTCCAATCTGGGGCCTCTTCTGTTTTCTAATGACCTGGCAACCTCTTTGAATATACTTAGCCTACTATTTGTAGATGATGTTAAATTATACAATAAAATCGAAGACATTAAACGAGTACAATCTGAATTAGATGCAATCGAACTTTGGTGTAATGATAATCATCTACAACTGAATGTATCCAAATGCAACATAATATCGTTCACAAAAAAATCGAGAACTTTAATGTATGACTATGTACTCGACAATAATATAATCAACCGGTACATGAGATAATACCTTGGTATTACACACCCTAGTAAACTTACATTTACAACCCATACCAGAAATACGATCGCTGATGCAAAAAGGATGCTCATTTTCATTTACAGAAATAGTAAAAATTTCAAAAATATTGACACCATAAAATTGCTATATTTTGCGTATGCTAGATCTAAGTTGGAGTTTGGTGCCTTGATATGGAATCCAATTTACGATTACCAAAAAACATCTATTGAAGATGTACAGAGAAAACTCTTGAAATATATATGCCTGAAAGTCGATGGACAATATCCTGTGAGAGGCATCGACCACAATATTTTGTTGTCACGATTTGAAATGACATCGTAGGAAACAAGGAGAATTATTCTTGGTATAAAATTCTTACACAAACTAATCAACAATAATATTGATTGTAGCGCTCTTTTGAACGATATTGATTTCTTAGTACCTAAAATCGGAGGTCGACACAATATAGAGTTCTATTGCTAAGCGTCACGAACAAACGTTATGCTACGATCACCGTTGAATTTCTTGTGTAGTAGCTTCAATGAAATTTGTGAATTCTGTGACATTCATTTCGACTCTGTGAACACGGTTATAACATTTATTGTCAACCACCTATAATAATCTCATAAATTTCTATGTCAATGCTGCTACTTTACAAGATTTTTAGTGTTATGTATTCTATCTATTTTTTTTATTTCTCTCTTCTTCCTTGTGTTTTTCTTTTTCTTTCCATTTCATGTATATAAAACTCAGTATATAACTTGATTAAACATTGAGTTCAATATATTTCCCAAATTAACAATATTCCAATTTTTTTTGTTAATACTGGTACTTTGCAATATTTTTAGTGTTATTAATATACTCTATTCAATTCAATTTCCTCTTTTACGTGTATAAATATCTGCTTTAACATTTACATATTTCCCCAATTATTCGTTGTACTTGTAACAATATATACATTTCGTACTCTATGATAGCATTTCCTTAACTGGGTACCGCTGTTGGAAATGAATTGCTTTTTTTTTACGGAGACTAGTATTATGGGGTTTGGAAGTGGAACATATTTCAAGAATGTTAAAATCCCTTCATATCATATATGTATTAAGTATCAATATTGATAATAAAGACAACAAATGTGAAGTCAAAACAAATGAAACATGGCGATCGCTTAGACTCTCTCTAATCGGCAACATTGAATTGATGCGCATGCGCGAAAATGAAGGCGTGACATGTGCTAGTCAGGAGTTGATCTATTCTTTGGCCTGGGTGAAAAAGCGTTCTGCGGGGCGTGTAGCGTGCGGTCTGAGCACCAATAGAGCAAACGTTGTCTGGGTTCAGTAATCATACAGCGTTCGAGGGAGTCCTTGTCTTATGACATTGTCGACATTTATTTAGAGGAAAATTATTCGTTAAAATCGGATTTATTGAAGGAAGGTCCGAGTGACATTGTTGAGCAAAAAATAAAGTTTGGAGAATTTTCTACATTATATCGAACATTCACATCAAATTGGGACAAATTTCGCAAATACATAAGAATGTCAGAGTCCACGTTTGATTGCATTTTGGAAAAGATTTTGGAAATGGCTCCGGTTTTGTACTTTTAATCGGAACACCCTGTATATTGTATAATTTTTGGATTTCCGAGACAATTCTGGATCAGAATGTGACATTTTGAAGATTTTCACGCCTACTTTTTTTTTTAGAGCCACTTTTAATATTGCATCTGGGTGGCCATGATCGGACGTAAACTAATCTGAGGAAAAATTACAATCGCGAAGTTTTAGTGACTAGTATGATAGATAGGAATAAGACAAAGTGGCAAAGCTACATTTTCGTGTCTAACTATTCTTTTTCAAATAATGGCGACCATTTTTTGACAAGTACTTTCCGGACAAAGATTTTTTTAGGAATCTGGATTATAAATATTATATTACTGAGGAAAATACTGGATAATAATTTATTTACTTTTGTCAAATGTGCCATGGATAATAATTTATATACTTTCACTGTAGTAAATTTTCAAAGTGCATTCCTCCTTGTTCCAGATACATTTCAGCTCGTTCAATTGTTTCTCTCAACACGTTCCATAACATTTGAGGCGTTATACTTCTAAATGCCCGTAGAATTCTTTCTTCTAAGATCTCAAGAGTGGCTGGGGGGCTGTTGAATAGTCAACCTTTTCTTTAACACATCCCCAAATGGAGGAATCAAGCACAGTGAGATCCGGTGAGCGGGCAGGCCACCGTACTGGACCAATGGTTGCAATAACTTTATCAATAAAATGCTCTATTAAGGTATTAAGAACTTCTCTGGTATTATGAGGGGGTAATCCATCTTGTTGGAAGTAAATTCGCCGTAAAACTGCTAATGGTAGATCATTAAGATGATCGTCGATTTCATTTTGAAGAAAACCTAAGTACCTAACCCCTGTTAACTGACCTTGAAACAATTTTGGCCCAATTATTCTGTTTTCAACGATTCCAGCCCAGACATTGACGCCAAACCTGTCTTGAAAATTGCCCACTCTCATTGCATGTTGATTTTGTTGGGCCCAGTACCGAGTATTTTGCTTATTGAACAAACCATTATTTGTAAATTGTAAATAAAATAAAGTTGATAAAATTTGGATTATCTCTATGATTTTGAAGCAGTCAATCACAGAACACTACCCGCCTATCGCCAACGTCAGCATACAAATGTTGATGTAACTGATATTTAAATGCTCGATATCCGTGATTTTTCAGTATTTTTCTTGCTGATTTGTGACTCATCTGCATTTCTTGACTAATTTCTCCTAAAGAAACCGTTTCATCAACCTCAACCATAGCAAGAACTTTAATCTCATTCTCTTCATTTATGATAAACCACTGTTACGCCTCTCGATTTCCCTTCTTGCCTAAAACGATTCTCAACATACGGAAAATACTGATGGGCTGAATGTTGCCGATTGGGATATCCTCGAATTGGGATAACTCAGCAGCATTCCCTGAATTTTTATGACATTCTCCAAATATTAATAACATATCCACTTTTTTAATTTGAGTATATATCATTTTGAAGAAAAATTTAACTGAAATTCAACGAGAGTTGAGAACATTTTACTGTCTGCTCATAAAGCATGAAAAGTGAGAAATTAATCAAAACAGGTTCAGCAATTTGTATCATTGTGCGAAGAAATGTGTTTACGATCGTGACATGAAAAATAATATATAGAATACCACACGAAAGTTCGATAAAGTAGAAAATGATTCTCCAGATTTTTTTCTCATGCTTGTTGCCATTTGGCAATAATCACTCGAGCCCGTTGGGCTCTCGTGTCTATTGCCTGGCAACAAGTTTTCGAAAATCTGTCGAATTATTTTCACTTTATTCTTACTCTTTTGTAGTATTACAACTGATAATACTATTCGTTTTATAATAACAAATTGATGTGCCACATATTCAATGCAAACCATGAATCCAACTTCGGCATGCAAAAAACATGCGAAATTATGTCCAAAAAGGATATAATCATCTAAACCCTCGTTAGCCGGGGAAGTGGTTGTTTTCTGTTAGACATTCACAAAAAATAACTTCATATTTATCGTGGATTTTTCAATTCACAGAAAAATCTTTCTATTCAATATTCAATTGAGAATGTTTCCCTTTTCAACATGAATACCCCACAAGAGGTTATCTTGAACGATGGAAGATAGTGACTAAAGTTTATCTTTCAGTCGCAGACGATTCCACATCTGATTTTATGAACATCCTGTTCATATTTTCAAACAAATCAATAAAAGAATCAAAAATATCTTCCACGTAATATCCGACTTGTATTCGCATGGATATCCTTCCGCTCATGTATCGAGGGTAATATCACAAGTGATATGGGTTTTATCGCTCAACTTTTTTTGAAATTTTCTAGAATGCATTTTGCCTGGAAATTTTACCGAGTGCGACTTGCGGTCTTATTATCTGATTAAAGCACAAAAGCAAAGCTTGAGTGGTTTAATATTTGAGTTGAATTGAGTTGAATTTCCTAGAGGCAAAATGATACTGGATGAGAATATTTCCCAAATCACATTTAAAATTACCAGAATTCATGTTATATTATAATTTTCAACGGGGAAAGTCACAACAATTCTTTTCGATCCATTATCGAAGGAATCGTGTCCGAATAATTACCGTTCCCAAATGCTTCGTTTTACAGATACATTCATTCACAATGGTCATTCACTGCTTTTGAACCCAAAAACCTGAAACATATATAATTTTTCCACTATTAGATCAAATATGTTTGTGTCTGAAACCGATTGGAAAAAAAAGGTTCTTTGATATGGGATCGAACCCGAGCCTATAATGCTAACCACTGCTCTACGAGGACTTTTATTGATATACAGAAAATGAGACAATTGAATTATTCATTGCCTTACTTGACAACTGAGGCTTTCCAACATGCTGAAAAAGGTATATTTGAATTCAAATATCAAATCACTGTATGTAGTGAATTCAAAATCCCTCATTCCATCAATTTTGCATTTTCTATTTCCCTATATAGGAATTGAATCCGTTGACATTCAATTCTGACAGGACCAAGTGTAGTTCTCACCCATACTCGTATATAATAGAAAGAGACAAAGTGACAGATAAAGTCGCATGGAGGGGGCATGACGCTTTTTTCTTACGTGATGATTTCTACCAGTCAACACCTACCGCAAGCCGCGTGAAGGAACTTCGTTCCAAAAAGAACGGACATTCAATAATTTTGGAAAACTCCGCTCACCAGTTTCTACTATAATAATACAATAATAATTGAATTGCCGAAACAGTGGTTGGAATGAAAATACAATGAACAGAAAAAGAAAATAGTTTTTCTTGAGGACCACTAAGACGTATACGTAACTATAAGTACATGTTTGTGTTATGTTAATATATGCCAGTTTTCCACCCTAAGAATTCCCAGTTATCTTTCCGTCCTCAGATTCTCAGAGAAAGTCAGTCGCTCGGACCACATACAATCTAAAATCCAATTAACTGTTGATGGAACGTGCTTGAAGTGATGCGCGGTGCAATTGGATTTCAGATTCTGAGCCAACAATTGAGAACACGATCGGAAAATTTTATTAATGAAATGTACTCCCATCCGGTCACCCACCAGAATATAGAGTTGCAATTTATGATGAACATTGGATTATTACTTGTACCGTTAGAATATCAATTGAATGCAGGCATAGTTGTAATGCAACATGTAGTTTCTGCTTATTTACCAACACTACGTACCAATAAGTGTTGGGAGTTGGAAATATAACATTTTATTGTTACAACTCCATATGAAATGAACAGAATCACGAATCAAATGAGCGATAATATAATTGACAACTATAAAAACAATCTGAGTAAGTACTGTCATAATGAACCCAAACTCTCACTTCAACTGTTTTTCTCTAGCCAAAAACATATCAAATTGCTCTTCCGTCTTTGTACAAAAAAATAAAAAATAATATGGAATATTCTAGATCTCAGAGAATGAGCTGGAATTGTTGAAATCAGTATTTTCTTGAAAACTCTTTTTGGGTGTATTTTTTCCTTCATTTTGAATAACTTATTTCACAATTCTGGACTCGAAACATTCTCACGCAAAAGCTGTTGATTCCATATTACCAATACCCAAATCTTCTGTTCTTTATAGACGTTCTTCAATATCATTGACGATATCAATGGAAATTGGGACCAGCTCATATAAAAACTACAGAAAACAAAGAGCTTCTAAAATTTCAGATGGAGAGCCAGGGTATAGTGTCTTCGAGAGTACCTCTTACCTGCAGAATTGACTTTTGTGTCATAACAAGTGTTTGAAAATTGGAGACCGAGGAGTATATCATCTCCATCAGGGATGGTTTCAACAAAACTATAGTCTGCAGTAGCAACGCAATAAGCAGTTATGGAAGTTTCTGACAGTAGATTATTGAATCAAAAATAAACTCTACAATGATTTTTCAACAGTCTTTTGAAAAACCAAAATCTCTGCCCAGAGGTATGCAAGAACATTGTTAAATGAAAATGGAAAAACAAAAAAAAAATCATCATGCATAATTTTATAAAACTAAGACTATTCGTCTTATATGTTGTGGATATATTACCTATCAGAATGCAAAATTAACGAATACCTTCAACTTGATATAGATCTGCTTCCTTCTTATTGTAACAGTAGATAATATCGTCAAAGAAGTTAGCTTAGGTACTTAGGGATTGATTTGAGCAATTATACGAAACCCAAAACCGGGTTACTGCAATAGCTTTCAAAAATCATTTCGGCATCAGAAATCAATTCAAAAATGTTGGCCCAGCTTGTAGGTGGGTGAAATCGATATTTTATTTACAACCTCAGAAAGGGGCGCCGCCGAGAAAAATAATCCCAAATTATTTTCCGGTAGAACCGATTCCGAAGTTTTCGAACGGAATTTGGCGACGTGCGACTCGATCATTTTCTGTGGAACGTCGACGAAGCTATGGGCCCCATAAATGTTCGGTAAATGTGTAAAAATGGCCATTCAGTTGTTGAAGGTAGGAATTTCCGTTTTGCCTTAATCTCGAGCAGCCCCATTTCGGGGGTTGAACATTGAAGGACTGATAATAATGTAGCACAACTTTTATTTTAGATTTGCCGGCCTTTTTCTATTACAAATTTCATATCGAGAAGAGTTACGTATGTCACGTATCCAGTTCATATTCGATTGCTAGAAACTTCCTATGGGATAGGATCCCACACACGTTGGAAAATTATTTGGGGAAAAAATAAAAACTGTCATCACCCAGAATCGGGCCAGAAAGCAACAGTCGTTGCCCACCATACCAGTCAACATGGAGGGAAGGGCGGCGAAAACCCATAAGGTTAGATCTTTCCATTTCATGTCACCAAAGTGCCAGTCCTACCAGTTCAATAATTTCGCGGCGAGATATCCAGACGGTCCAGTATTATAATTTTTCCTATCATCTTCGTAACATAGTTAAGCTGAGCTACAGCTGGAACTGTATTTTAATACCAACAAAAGTGTCAACCAAATATATATGGGTACCAAAAGTAAATTGTAAATGAACTTAGACTTTGCAACTCAAATAATTCCACTTCATCTATTTTATATGAAAATTCATAGTAATAAATCACTGAACCCATTATATAGTTATTTTGAATTTTCTTTCGGTTCTTAGTTCTACCTTGAACTGAGTGGCGCCTAAAGAGAAACAAAAATTCATATATTCAAATCTAGTAACATCATGCTCCTGAACAATACAGAGAAGCCGCCGCAATTGTGCCCTGTGACGAAAAGAAAAAGCAGGGTCACATTATATATATATATATATATATATATATAAATATATATATATATATATTTAAATTTAAGATTGAACTATAATACACGGTTTGTGTTGTAATAATTTAGGTGAATCATCAAAATGTCAAACTGGGAATATTCAGAAATTCAAATAAATTTTTCCCAAAATACCTTTTTTTTGGCAAGGTAGATGTATCCATTATAAACTCCATCCTTCAAGCTTACCTGGACGTTGCTCCCAATGACACTTGAGTCTCTTTGCCTATTGTATCTTACCTGTTGCCTTCTCTCACAGTACCCAATCCAGTGATTTTGTACTTCGTACTAGTTGTACCAGTCATTTCTTGGGTGTGTGCTGTATAGCTTTAGTTCGCATATTGGTTTCCCAAAAATTGACTGCCTCCTATGATTCTGAGCTACGCAATTGCACAGACACTGTTTTTGGTTCCTTGCCGCTTAGTCAGTACGTTGGGTCGCCATTGTACAACCTTACATTATTAAGGTGTTCTTCTTCTGGTCGAGTTATCATTTTCTGTTGCATCATGTTCAGAGTTGAAACGTCTGCATGTTTTCTTTTGGCATGGGCCTTCGATATATTATCCCAGTAGTATTTGTATTTCTCCCTCCTATGTACGTTTTGGTATCCCCAGGGTCTGTCCTAGACCTGGTTTATTTTCCTCAACGTTTCTGCTTTCTACAAATCCCTGGCTTGACGCGGTTTCTGTCTGACAGAAAGGTGTTGAGTTCTGCGTTATTCCATACTTTTATGTCTGGTGAAGATACCCAGAATGATCTGTCGAAGGCGAATCGTTTCGTGATATCATCTAGCTCGTCTCTGTTCTCAATGTCAATCATGCTTATATATCCTGTTCCAACATTAAGGTTTTTCAGTATGGAGGCACCTAGCCTTGCCACCCCTTGTATCACCATGTCAAGGCGAGGCAATTCCAACAGTGTATCCAGGGCAGCAGTGGGCGTTGATCTCATTGCTCTTGTGATTGATACCTATGCAGACAAGTCTTTGTACCTTAATTAGTTTTTTTTATATCGCTTCTTTGAAGTTCCTTTGACCACCTCATCAAAAAAGCGTACGTTTTAGCTGGCTTTACCACCATGTTATACTGCCATTGTAAAATCATATTATCTCAACATTGAATTCACCCTCGAAATAGAAAAGAATAACCAAATCAACTTCTTAGACTTGACATTGACTAGAGTTGGCAACAAATTAGATTTCAGTATATCTCGGAAACCAACCCAAACTGATCATGTTATTCCATACTTCTCTAACCACCCTCGTCAAAATGAAGAGACTGCTTTCATCTGTTACATTTACCGTTAACTGAATTTTCAACTTTCCAAATAAAATTAGAACTCAACCAATAGCTCACAATAATGGATATAATCATACAATGATTGAAGAACTCATTAACAAAATTAAACTTAAACAAATTCAAGAACAAATCTACCCCAACATACCAGATGAAAAAAACAACACAACAAATAACCAATTTACACATTTCATACAAAAACACCAATTCGCTAGGGCCAAAATTTGATGAACTCCAAAGACAAAATCAATAGGTACCTTGAACGAAAGTGGTATTTATCAATTATCCTGTAACGATTGCCAAGCCACTTATGTTGGAAGAACTTTCAGACCTTTCAAAACTAGAATCAAAGAACATACCAATAGTCCAAATGATTCAACTTTTGGTTTTTACTTGATATATAATAATCACTCCTTCAATCCAGAAACTAATAGCACAATTTTAACCATTTGAACTCTAGGAATAACACAAAATTAGACTTTTATGAAGATCTAGAAATAAATAGAGAATGCTTGAATAACAGATTTTGTCTCAACACTGAAGTCAACGTAAATAGAAATTTTGTACCATTACATCATATATTAAGTCAGCACAGTTTTTATGCTGTTTATGTAAGCAATAAAAGTAACAGACCGATTTTTCAAAAAAATTGCATTATTCAATGAATGGTTCCGAGCAAATATTATACGGCCTTGTTTCTTTTATGTTAATTTATATTTTTTTGCGGCTACATTACTCTCAAGATCAGACTTATTCACTCTTCATGAAGCCGTCAGGCAGGGTAATTTGTTTCGGCTTTGGCCTTACTTGCATTTTCGAAAGGAAGATTTCGTAAATCATTGATTGAAGTAGTATCCTGCTTTTCCGTGTTTTTTTTGTCTACTTGTCCCTATCTGCCCCTGATAGTTTCTTCAGTTTTCCATTTTTTTTTCTCAAAATGGTACTCTTGTTGACATATAATTATTAAGCAAGACGTCTTATTGACCAACCAACATCAATCTCCGAAACTATTCGTGATTTTTTAATGATACTGTTACAGAAATCGCGAAAATACCCTGGGTACGTCCTTGTGCTGGTTGCCGATGACATCATGCTCCACATGTTCTATAACCGACACTGAAAAATTCGATAAACGACCGTTGGGAGTGACGTCATCTTCCAGATCTTTCGATAACGGCCATTCGAAGATGCGAGGAGAAAATCGACCGTTAACAATGATGTTATGGAATATTACTGATCGCCGCTATTCCAGAACTTTTCGCCGTCCTATATATAGCGGATCATAGACGTCAGAAGAGGCAGTTAGAAGTCGTCAGGCAGTCAAAAGATAGTCTCGTGAATATTGTTGAGTATTATAATTGTGAACAAGTATTGTTAGAGTATTATTGTGTTGTATTTCAGAGAGGAATAAACGGATGAATTTATCGGATGATTTTTTGAATTCTAGTTCCGTAACAGTTGGCGTCAGAAGTGTGGATTTTATTGACTATTCGTAAACAATAATTGGTGAATACTAGAAATACACCCTACAACGAGATGAATGCCATGATGGAAATGATTGACTGACAGTTCGCCGAACAAAAGAGGGAAAAACAAGAAGATGAAGAACCGACGGTGGCTCAGAAAACAAGAGGATAAGGAACGACGGCGGCTAAAAAAACAAGAGGAAGAGGAACGTCGACAAAAGGAGGAGGAACGACGGCAGAAAGAGAAGCAAGAGGAAGAGAAAATACGTCAGAAAGAAAAACAAGAGAAAAATGATCGGCTGCAAGAAAATTCTTGAGGAACAAAATAGGGAACGGTAACAACAGAAAACATTCTTTGGACAGATTATCCAGAGAACCGAAGGGCAAATCGAAGGTCTGGAGGAGGATGTTGATAGAATTGGGGACGGAACCAACAAAGTTTGGAGAATAATGATGAAGTTTGGAGAATAAGATAACAATGCAAAACACAAAGGAAGAAGAGTGGTTGGTGCACGAGAAAACATTTTGAGGAACTGAAAAAGAAAATTGTTCCGTTGAAAATTCAAGACTACCGTGACAGAGTTGCCACATTGCAAGATTCTGTAAAACCACCGACTCTTTATGGCTGCAGCAACGGCAAACGGATGTTGGAAGACCCGAAACGCAAGTATGAAGATCTCATTGCTGCTTTAGAATTGAAATACGACAACCAACATCGAGAGCAGCTAGATCTGGACAGTTGAAATACGTTTGCAGAAATCGGGGTAAAAGTCTACAGAAGTTCGAAGCAGACGTCCAGAGATTTATCCAGCTTGCCTACACAGACGCCCCAGAGGATTTCAAGGGATAGTTGGTGGTGCAGGTTTTTATTGATGGACTGAGTGACAGGTGACAGTTGAAGGAACGGGAGCAGGAATACAAGGGGTAAGGCCAAGAAGTGATTACATAATACCACTTGGCAAATGCTCCACGATATTCCAAGGTGAAACACATGCTATCATGGTATGCATTCAGAAGAATCTAGAAAGTGGTTATAGAAAAAAACACATCTACATTCCATCTGACTGTCAAAGTGCTATCAAAGCACTCAACTCTATACAGATAAAGTCTAAACTGGTCTGGGACTGCCTCCAGAACCTCATCGAGCTGGCAAAACACAACAAGGTCCCCTTGATGTGGGTGCCAGGCCATAAAGGCATTGAAGGCAACGTGAAAGCCGACCAGCTAGCTAGACAAGCATCTGAAACGCTAGTCACAGGGCCAGAACCTGTACATGGGATTAGCAAAAACCGATGCAGGACCCTGATCGACGAGTGGATAAAAAGAAGACACCAACAATATTGGGATCAAACTGTCGGGCAAATACACAGCAAAGTCATGGTAGGGCATCCAAACCGGACCCTGACGGCTGACCTTCTGAACCTGAACAGAACGAAGGCACATATAATAATAGGTCTGTTGACTGGACACTGCAGCCTAAGAAAACACCATGGGAGTACGCAGGGAAACCGTGGAGTGTAGGCTATGTGATGAAGAGGAGGTAACAGCCTCTCATATTATCTTCGACTGTGACGCCGTAAGTAGTAGGCGACACAGAACCTTTGGAGAGATCTGCCCGGAAACAGGCATGAATCCGAAGAACCTTATCAACAGGCCACTGAACCTAATTGGAGGCACAAACCTGTTTGAATGAGGAACCACTGACGACAGAGTGATACAATAGACCCCAGCTGGTCGCAGTGTCAAGGGAAGCTAAGTGCCAACCCTGTCTCTGGCTCGTCAGCTTTCAACCAACCAACCAAACAACCAACCAGTCATATCGAAATACGAAGGACCCTAAGATTAACGAGCCTCAAGAAATGCAGTAAAGGTTCATTCCTTGGATGTGGAAGCAGCTTTCCACACCTCAAAGCCAAAAGTGAGAAGGGTATCGATAGAAGAGCCACCTCAGCAAGAGACACAATGCGATAGCATAGAGCAGATGCTCAGCAGAATACTGGATGAACTGGAACCTAGGAATAACAGCGCAAACAACCAGGCAAGAGAAAACTGGTGGGAGCGGACATTTCCAGAAAGATTACAAGGTGAGGTTGCCACCACGTTCATCATCACCTTGGAGGACACCCGCACATTCCTATTCACAGAGGAGGACCGGATCATCTAGTGCGTCTTCGAGCAGATGCTATGGAATAGAATTGGCCCATACATCGGAGAGCATACGGGCTAGTGGATGCGAATCTCCCAGGATCATCCAAGTCAACGGAGTCAGGATAATCACTGTCAACTCATCAAGGAAAAGACTAACCAGTATAATGCTAATACCGAATATCACCTAGAACGAGCAAGTGGAAGTGCAGAGGTACTGTCTAGATGACTGCATCCTAAAGTACCCGAGTTAAGTCAGAGAACAACGTACCGCAAAAGAGTTACCAGCATCAGACGAACGAGGCTCTATCCTGAGGATAACTGGACTACCGCACACATGAGACAAGACCAGGCAACCTATCCAAACATTGGGGTCTTTCTACATTGGAAAGAGAACGGAACCGGCAGACCCTCCTGGCAGATTCCATCTTTAAGGCAATGTGGGCAAAATGGGATTCCCTGGTTGTGAAAAATGAATTACTCAAACTGGTATGGGAATCTGTTGATGGAAGGTCGTCAATTACCCAATTGGTTTTGCCTAGGAAGAGGATAGGTGACGCCTTGAAGGAAATTCACGGAGGAAAATCTGGAGGGCATCTGGGAGTCAATAAAACCTTGTACAAGATCACGCAGAGGTTTAACTGGGTTCACCGTCGAGACGATGTGGAAAGCTGGTGCAGGTGCCACTAAAGGTCCCAAAACAATAACGTCCAGGGATGAAATGAAGGAAAATAACAGGCGCACCATTCGAACGAGCAACAAATACATCCTCGTTGCCAAGGACTATTTCAGCAAATATGTGAAAGCCTATGTCATTCCAGAACAGGAAGAATCCACAGTAGCCAGGTCAATAGTGGGCAACATATTCTTGAGATTACCGATGGAGCTACATTCCGACTAAGGAAGGAATTCCGAGTCGAGGTTATTCAAGGAAGTTTGCGAGCTGATGAGTATCAACAAGACCAGAACCTTGGCGCTTCACCCCCAGTCAGATGGCACGGTTGGAAGGTTCAACCCAACTATAGAAGAGCATCTTTCAAAGATAGTGGAAAAACATCGAAAGGACTGGGACAGACACCTTCCACTATTTCCGATAGCATACACAGCTGCTGTCCACGATTCACCCAAGCTTACCCTGGCTAGCATTGTTTTCGGAAGAGAACTTCGATTGCCCTGTGACTTGGTGTTCGGACCAGGCACCCAAGAGGTAGGAGTACACGACTACGCAGATAATCTAAGGGACAGCCTGCTGAAAATCCACGAAACAGCTCGGAAGAGATTGATACTGGCCAGTGACAGGATGAAACCTCGTTATGATTTGGAAACTAATTCAGGAGGATTCAGGAAAGGTAACCAGGTTTGGCTGTACAACCCACGGCGGAAAAAAGGTGTATCCCCCAAACTAACACCGTTTTGGGAAGGACCGTACGAGGTAGAGAAGATGATCACTGACGTGGTTCACAGAATCCAGCGCAGTCCTAGGACTAAGATGAAGGTTGTTAACCTCGACAGACTGAAGACCTATCATGGTGAACCAATTACTTTTGATCGGGTCGATCAAAATTAGAAGGGGGGCAGTGTTACGGAAATCACGGAAATACCCTGGGTACGCCCCTGTGCTGGTTGCCGTTGACATCATGCTCCACATGTTCTATAACCGCCATTGGAAAATTCGAGAAACGACCTTTGGGAGTGACGTCATCTTTCAGATCTAACGATAACGGCCATTCGAAGTTCCGAGGAGAAAACCGGCCGTTAACGATGATGTTATTGAACATTCCCGATCGCCGCTATTGTAGAACTTTCCGTCGTCCAATATATAGCGGATCATATGCCACAGGCCAGCCAGTTAGAAGTCGTCAGGCAGGCAGGAGATAGTCTCGTGAATATTGTTGAGCGTTGTGATTGTGAACGAGTATTGTGTTGTATTTCAAAGTGGAATAAACGAACGAATCTATCGGACAATTTTTTTTGGACCCCAGTTTCGTGACAAATCTTAATTGTTGTGGCATTGTGAAAATCGAAACACGTTTCAGATAAACAAACAATTGTCAAAATAAAATGTCAGAGAGGCTACTTTACATACCTAAAATGAAGTGTCCTATTTTTATTTGTCGGGAAGTGTACCTATCACACGTTTTCTAAAAAGACACCATATCTAAGATCTTTTTGGGTCGCACTTCAGTTTTTTTCTTGGAAGGTCCTGGATCTTCAGAACTGTTTGATGTTCGACCTCTTTTAGTGTTAGTTAAGTAGTTTCTGTGTTATTGTCATGTCCCAAACAATACAGAAGTTAATTTTGACATTTTCTGAAAAAATGTTGTATCAATCCTCTATTCTTCAATTTTTGAGTCGAATCATTATTTTTCAAATTTGTGTCTACAAACTGTGTTTGTACAACCTCATGTACCTAACGATTCAAACTACATCATACATATGATATAAAACTATTAAAATCATTATAAAGCTATAGAATGATATCTGAATTCACCAAAGATAAGTCAAAAAACCACTTACTTCATAAGTTTTATGGAGAAACACGGGAAATATCATCTAACCTCAACACCACCTGTTAATTCAACAAAATATTGGCGGCAAAAATATGGTTAAACTAGCATGTTAAAATTTTTGCGTAATGGTAGACGCATCAATAGGTTGAAATAGGATGTACCGTCTTATGTACGAAGTCAGCTCGTTGATAAAAATAGTGATGCCTTCCATATAACACAGTATAATTGAATGTACATGGTAATGTACAAATAAAGTGAAAGGGTTGAAACAAATGAGTAAAAACGAAATATGTGATGATTTCATACCGAAAATAGGATGATTCGGGATTCATCTCCATGGAGCCTGAACTAAACAATATTAGTCCATTGGGAGGTGCGAATAACTAACAACAAGAGAGGATTTATTCCAGGTTTCAATCTTCCAGCCATATTGGAATAAGTATTGTGAATACTTCATAATTTGAGTAAAACAAGAGTATTCGCATTTCCAAATTGGAGGGCGTATTCAATAGGAAACATAAAATTGATAATTTTCTGTAGGTTAATGATGAATCTCAACCTATCAGAGATTTGAAACATATTAATTTGTGTAATCCGTAAATGCAAATGCCAAGAGCCGTTTCAGAAGTCACCCTTTTTCACAAGCTTCTATTTGACTTCACATTTGTATGTATGTCTAGTTCAAATCTTGCAAGTGAATTTGGACCCACATCTAGTTGTTCGATGGTTGGTGTCCATAATTCCTGTGACAATACATAATAGAAATTTTGCTAGAGAAATACAAACTGGTGGCTCCAATATGGCAGACGAGTTTTGTGGTTATGGTTCGATTCTATTCATTTGTCAAAATTCAAAATTCAAGATGGCGGCTCCAATATGGCGACGATTTGTGTGGTTATCACCCGATTCCTAAAAAAATAATATGTGAGGGTTTTCGGGGTCGGAGATCATTATATTTTTGTCAAAATCCATGAATTTAAGATGGCGGAGTTTTGTGATTATAGCCGGATTCCATTCAAAATTGGTGTGTGGGTGTTTTTGAGGTCGGCCATCATGATGTTTTTGTCAAAATTCATGAATACAAGATGACGACTTCAAGACGGTGACTCCGGGATCCACGTGTTTTGTTATTATGGCCCGATTCCATTCAAAATTGGTATGTGGGGTTTTTTGGGGTCGGAGATTATCAGTTCTTATCAGAATTCAATAAGATGACGGATTTCATGTATAACTGAAAAGAATTGAAAAAAACCAATCAAGACAAGCTTTTATACAAAGGCACTAAATAGGAAAATATTTCTTTAATTGTTTGACTTACTTTATTCTGTGAGTAGCAGATTCCAAATCTTGCAGCGCAAGAATACCTTTTATATTCGCTGCAAAATTTTGAATCTGCTACTACGACGACGCCCCGTTCTCCGATTTCAACGTAGTATCCTGACCCGCCTGTCCCCGATGCGGATGTTCAGCACCCATTAGTTTGATGCCGTAGACAGACCCGTAGGATCAGGATGCGGACGCCAGTATCCAATCCAGGAAAATTTTTTTTAGCTTAATTATTGTGGTATGACTATTTTTCTAAGTTTCTTTTTGATTGGTAATATGTTTTTTTTGTACAATGGTCATTATTTGGAGAGGAACAGTAGTCCTGAGAAGTTTTTTTTTTCGCTACCCGGCAACCGAGCAAGAGTTTTTTTTTAATTATTTGAGGTCCACATTGAAGTTTATTTTATTGATATTCCGTATTTTATGTATCAGGTGGACCTACCCCGAATAAATGGTTCGACTACTAGGGGGGGGGGAAGGGGGAATAGGCACCTGGCGGGCTATCCTGTTGTATTTCGAATGGACCTCTTGTTTTCTTCAGATATGAGGCTGGTGATGAGAATTACTATTTTGATATTTTGGTGTTATCACTTATTTATGCTGAAATCTTATTTGTTTTTGTTATTTTTGAGAAGGTAGAATACGTTTTTTTCCGTATCTTGTATAAACATTTTTCCGTAATTTTTAATTTAAAGATATTCATTTCTTTCTATCAAATATTCGCAAAAAGTTCGTGTATTCTTCCGTTTATAGATGAGTTTATTTCAGAGAGTTTTATCATACCGGGTGTTCGAGAAAGCAGAGCTTGTATTGAAGTTTTATTCTTTTTTCAGTAGAGACATCGTATCTATCTTCTTCATTTTTTCATTCGTGAACTCTAGCTTAGCCATTCCCACGAACCGAACACGTGAAAATTTCCCTGTTCGCCGATGATACGGCCTTACTTTCCTAGTGGTACCTGGAGTGAAAAATAAAGTTAAATCCCGATAAAACACAAGCGATCTCGATGGGTCGCAAGAGAAACAACCCGGAGATTGGAGTGACTATCTCTGGAAGGAAGATAGAATGGTCGGAACAAGTCAAGTACTTAGGGGTTACCGTGAAGCTACTGAATACAACATAGACGACCCCACGCGCTTTAAACGTCCCAGGCACTCCCTGGAGTGATGGGCTATCTATCAACCTATCCCGGGTAGAGAAAGCTGCATCCTCTATATAAATTTAATTCTTTCTCGGCCATTTTTGAGAACCACCATCATGGGAAGGGCTGGAGACCGGTCTCCAGTCCTTGTCCAGTAAAAATTCCAAATCCGTGAATGACTGTTGCCCACTTGTTTGAAGCTCAAAGAGTAAGAGCCTTAGGGTTACACTCGTGTTAAGTAATAGTAATAGAAGATCCTGAACTTAGCCATTCCTATGTCCGATGAAGGAAAGTAGAATTGAAATAAAAAAATCATAACATTATTTTCGTAGTACGTTTAATGCATGACATTCATATTTGCAGTATCTGAATAATACAGAAAATCGCAATTGTGTATCTGGTCGAAAATTTCGGTTTTTTTCATTCCTTGACACTTTGGTATAATGTCATAATACTGTAAAGTCCCTTCATGATCTGAAAAAAAATTACCAAATAAGTTCCTATAGAAAGTTTCTCAGAACACAATATCAGTTTCGATTGCATCCAAATTCATGATATCAACATTCCCAGTTCACATCCCATTAATTATTTATTTCGTAAATCTAAGTTGAATTTCGACACCAGTTTATAGCAGTTCTTCCTATATAACGTATGAATCAACTTGATACAGCAGTATCAACATTCAATGGTCTATCAATAAATAAAAATATATTTAGGTGAAAAAATACTCAAAAGACGATTTTAAGTGAGAAAAAACTATATTTACCATATTATTTAACTACAAGGTTTGGGTAGGTAGTAGAAATGAGTTCGGTTAATCAGTGACCCATTCCATTGATTCAACTTATCTGAATTGTGATAGTAAAATATAATGCTAAATGACTAAACAATTTTGTATAAACAGACACAACGTCAAATAATAAATGAAATAGTTTAAGTTATTCAATTCTAAATGAGACCAAACACTGTAGGATAAACAGGTACAACGTCAAAATATAAAGTACAATAATATTGTGACCAACAACATGCAATATATAATAATAATAATAATAATAAATGCTTTTATTGCAGGTACAGCAGTTAGCTTATATCCTAACAAAAGGCAGGATTCAATGCCTGCACATGATTGCTCATGGCAGGAATTGCTCTTCCATCCAACCAGTGGAGTAACTTATCATAATAAATTCATAATCAATAATATTATAAACTATATACAATAGAATATGGTAGACTATTCAAACTGCTCCAAAAAATTAAAGTCTAACCATATATAACAAAAGAAAATAGTATTACTAAAAAAAAAAAAATATCAAAATACAGTGATCAGTACATATAAGCGGAGAAAAAGTGATGTACCGATTCAAGTTTGCCATTATAATTATTATATTATACTAAGAAATTTGGAGAATTGTTATCAAATAAATATTGCTTCATATTTTTTTGAATTTTTTTATTTGTAATAATTTGAAATCACTGGGTAACCGGTTGTAAAGGCGAGCGATCTGAAATGAGAATGAGCCACGAAAAAAGGAGGTTTTGTGTTTAGGCGCAGCCAAATTATTTCGAAATCTGAAGTTGAGATTATGAATGTCAGTTCTGAAAGTCAGTTTCTTGAATAGATAAGGAGGTTTCCCAGTTGTTATTATTTTATGAACAATGGTACTGGAGTGTAGTGTACGCCTAGTCTCCATGTTCAGCCAACCAAGATTCCTTAAATGTTGCGTAACATGTTCCCGCTTTCTTGTGCCTGTAATAAGTCTCACACATGAGTTCTGCAATTTTTGAAGTCTCATTTTGTCAGATTTCATCAGCCCTGGTCCATAAACCACGTCTGCATAGTTTGCATGTGACAAGACTAATGCATCACATAGTATCATTTTACTTTTTTTGTTCAAAATATTTCTGTTTGAATAGATCGTTCTTAGATTCATATAACCCTGTTTCAAAATATGAGATACATGTGTAGTGAAGCGTAATGCATTATCAAGGTACAATCCCAAATTTTTTGTTGTATCTGCGGTGGGTAGGGGGACTCCGTCAACACTATATTCAATAAATTCTTGGAACGATTTCTTGCTGCTGTCCTCCCGAATAGCATAACGTATGATTTAGATTCATTCACAGTAAGGCAGTTTTTATTTGATACGGTTATGAGAGTATTCAAATCATTATTCATTTGGTCAAGTGCCAAGTTGTAGGAGTTTTCTTCGAAATTTAAATACATCTGCGTGTCATCAGCATAACAGTACATTGAAGCGTAACGTAAGGACTTTGAGAATTGTGAAGTGTAGAGAACAAAAAGAAGAGGGCCCAAAATGGATCCCTAGGGAACACCATTCTTTATTTCTAGAGATTTAGATTTTTCATTATTTATGATAACGCTTTGAGATTGGTTGAAAAGGTAATTTTTGAGTAGAGATATTGCATTCATAGTGAATCCCAGGTAACTCAGAATTGATAAAAGAAGTTGGTGACTGATTCGATCAAAAGCCTTAGAATAGTCGAGCAATACTAGTAGACACAATCCATTGTATATCACTTTTCACACCTTTCCACACCTGCCACGAAACTGTTGTGCCATTTGCAAACAATGCAAAGATTCCAGAGATGTCAAGGCTAGCCATATCGTTAATATAAAGTAGAAAGAGAATGGGGCATAAAAGTGACCCTTGAGGGTCTCCTCGTATGATAGTTTTTATTTTAAGAACAATTATTACCTAAAAATATATTTTGATTTCTTTCAATGAGGTATGATCTGAAGCATTCTAAAGCTTTGCCTCGAAAACTATAATGAGAAAGCTTCTGCAAAAAAAATGACTAACACATTCAAAGGATTTGGAGAGGTCAAGAAATACTGCTGCAGCCGCCTCTTCCTCAGTGATTCTAGAGTAGATTTTTGCAAGGAAATGATAAAAGGACTTGTGCTTCTTTTATTTTGGAATCCGAACTGTTCAATAGCCAATATATTGTGTCTCTCCAAGAATCTCATTATTCTCCGTTTAACTAGTTTCTCAATGATTTTAGACAGTGTCAACAATATAGAAATTGGTCAGGAGTTGTTAGGATCATCAAAAACTCCTCGTTTGTGGGGAGGTATCACTATTGGAAGGATATTCTGCATTAATTTATAGGCTATTGAACAGTGATTGTTTTTTGCTAGTTTTACCTCCCAAGTCATTGGTTATTGCAGACGTTTCTTTCTGTTTGTTTGCAGCTTGATTCAATCTTTCACT
>JAFIRS010005561.1:0-54165 GCA_018342105.1 Gonioctena quinquepunctata
TTCAAGTGAGACTCTACTAAGCTTTGATAAACAATTTTTTTTTGCTTCAAATCGAGGTATGTTTTCACCTGTTTAAATCTATACAGAATACAGCGTAACTTTTTTGTGAGGTATATCATATGTTGATCCCATCTCAGGTGGGGGTCCAAGAAAACACCTAGGTTTTTAATTTTTTGACAGGTTTAATATGAAAATTTTGTTGAATGTTCAAGTCAAAATTTGGAAGGAGCATTTCTGTACTGCTGAATGGCAGGTAGTGAGTTTTACTGAAATTAATTGAGAGAAGTCTGCTATCAAACCAATCTTTCAATTTATTCAGATCATTTTCAGTTTTTGTCTTCAATTCATACCAATTATTTGCTTTATAAACAATGACTGTGTCATCGGCAAAGCTTAAAATTTTTCCTGAATTTTCTTGTAAGAATAAGTTATTCAATTATATCGTGAACAACATCGGCCCCAACACTGTCCCCTAGGGCACATTGCAAGTAATGATTTCTTCTAAGCTTATCTCATTTCGGATTTGTACTTTCTGTTTTCTATTTGTCAGATAATCTTCGAGTAAGTCGTTTGCTGCACCTCGTATCCCTATATCATCTAGCGTGGCTAGAAGGATAGTATGGTCAACTGTGTCGAAAGCCTTACTTAAATCTACAAATACGCCTGAACATGGAATGTTTTTGTCTAAGCATTCGTAAATATCATTTGTTGAAACGTGAATAGCGTCTTGTGTTGACTTATATTCTCGAAAGCCGAACTGGGATGTTGATAGAAGGTTATATTTGTTCAAGAATGTATTTAATCTACTCTTTAGAATTTTTTCAACTACTTCACCAACAGATGTTATTAGGGATATTGGTCTATAGTTTGTCACTTTTTGTTTTTCTCCATTTTTGTATATGGGTGTCACCACTGATATTTTGAAAGCATTCGGAAATTGGCCCAGTTCGAAACATTTGCTGATTATGTATGCTAGTGGTTTACATATATAGGTTGAGATAGCTTTCAATGTTCCGGAACTTTTTTGGTTTTAAGTTGGGCTATCGTGTTCATTATTCCAAGTTCATTTGTTGGTTCCAGAAAAATTGAATTTAGTGAAATTTTCTTCTTACCATAATAGTTTGGATTTCGGTTGATTTTTTATGCCAAGTTTTTCCCTACATTTACAAAAAAAGTAATAAAGATATTTGTCATTTCTTTGGGGGTCATTCACCAAATCACCATTTTCGTTCTCGATATTAATAATTTCATTCTGTTCAGGAGTTTTTATTATTTCATTTACCGTGTTCCAAAGTTTTTCTGACATATTTTTCTCATTTTCCACGCGTTTTTTGTAATATTTGGTTTTTACTTCTTTAATCAAATATTCAACTTCATTTTTCGATATTTTATAATCATTTTTTAATTTCTCGTTGTTTGGAGTGTTTTGCCACTTGTGGTATAGATAATTTTTTCTATTAACGGTGTTAATAAGAGATTTTGTTATCCATTTTTTTCTTTTTCTTTCCCTAGTTTTTATTTTGATATATTTTTTGGATTTTTTTACAGATTCAAGTATATTGGATGATTTCATTGATTTTCAATTTTTGTGAAATATTCAGAATAATAACTGAAACGCGTTTTTGCAGCTATCTGAATGAATACTAAATTCTGGCGGGTTATCGATTCGTCTTCAGCTCTACATCGTAGAGAAATAATATTCGACTGGGAATTGTGTGCTCATGGAGCTCTATCCAACCCATAGTTGGTCGATATTGGAATGAAAATGAATGATTGAGATTCTTTCAATCTTTCAATACCCGCCATTTTGAAATTACCTGATCGATTCGGTCCACCCTTGATCTCATCCGAGACATTGATGTTGAGTATTTTTGCATCGACTTTGTTCTATTCGGCTGAAATATATATATATATATATATATATGTATATATATATATGAATGCGACATCTATAATTTGCGGAGTGAAACTCAAACCTAGTGCCGTGGAGTTCGAAGGTAGGAAATTTAGTGCAACATCGATAGGTCCCCAACAATTATCAGTATGAGCCAATCCACAACACCAAAAGTCTAGCTTCTAGTGCATTCAGAGTAACGCTAACAAACAACAAAAGTAGAAAGAGAGTTTTGTTTCAAGTTCAAGGGAGCCCACCATCCGCCTTCAGCTGTTTCATAGTTTTCAAATCATCAGGACGGCTTGTGGTCTTTCTGGAACCTGAAACAACCTCTCAGAATGCCAATACCTACTGGCAAGGATAGAAATGTGAAATGCACAAAATTATAGATGCAACATCTATAATTTGTGGAGTGAAACTCAAACCTAGTAACGTTGAGTTTGAAGGCAAGAAATTTCGTGCAACATAGATAGGTCACCAACAATCGTCAGTATAGGTCAATCCACAACACCAAAAGTTCAGCTTCTAGTGCGTTCAGAGTAACGCAAACAAATAACAAAAATGGAGGGAGAGCTTTGTTTGAACTCCAACCGGCAAGGATAGAAATGTGAAATGCACAAAATTATACATGCAACATCTATAATTTGCGGAGTGAAACTCAAACCTAGTGCCGTGGAGTTCAAAGGCAGGAAATTTTGTGCAACATCGATAGGTCACCAACAATTGTCAGTATAGGCCAATCCACAACACCAGAAGTCTAGCTACTAGTGCGTTCAGAGTAACGCAAAGAAATAACATTCTTATATATTCGAAGCTCGCGAAAGCTTTCGTTACGGTCAGCCATATCTACCCACTGAAAAGGGCATAAGGAATAAGAGTTCAAGCATTCGACTCGATGGAAGTCTACCTATCAGGAAGAATACGAAAGTTAAAATGGAAGATATTAGGATCTAAGTTATACAATATTATTTTTACGACATAAGGCAAATGAATTCATTAAAAATGTAAAAAAATTACCTGAATGAATGCATACCGGTTATGCCTCTCTTGACGATCAGTCAGTTCATTGTTATTAAATAAAATACTATCCGTGGAAGAGTAGAGTCCTAGGTCAGTTCATTTTATCTCTCGAACAAGCTAGTTCACAACGAATGGAATGTTACATTTGGCGGAGAAAGGGTTAAACGTAGCCCTACATATCTGGGAGTCACGCTCGACAGATATTCGACATATTGCCAACATCTGACAGAGACAGCGCTGGAGATTGAAGCAGAATACCCCCCCCACAAGTTTGCGGAGGGAGCAGATGGGGAGATTCCTGTGCCCTCGTCTGGTACAAGAGCCACTATACAAATGGACTCAATGATTCAATGAGAATCATCAGTGGTACTTCAAAATATACTCCCACTATGTGGCTCCCTATACTGACAAACTTAGCCCTTGCGCAATAACGAAGATCAGCTGCTGCATTCAAGGAATGGCCAAAAGTCAGTAAAATACCCCCTGGCCTGCCAACTCATTCAGGATACTCTCAACAATCTCCCAACCCATCAGATTCCGTCAACCGATATGGATTGACCAGAAAATAGAAGATGACTTCTGCATGGTCCACAAATGGAATGAGATTGTTTCAAGTAGACCTGATGTGGAAAACATAGACATCATCCATGAACCAACACTACCAGTTCCAGGTTCAGACCTCCCACGCCAGACCTAGAACCACATCATTGATAACGATTCAGAACTGGTCATGGGTGGTGTCGAGACATGATGCACAAATGTGGCATATTGGACTCGTCGAAATGCGACTGTGATGCTCCTAGACAAACTATGGACCACATATTAAGTGAATGTCCAACGAAATTCTTCCCTGGAGGGGTTCAAGAACTATACACAGCTTCCCAAATGGCAATTAACTGGAATAATGCTCTGGATATCAATCTCTTACTCATATCTGCTGAAAGTTTCACAATTTATTCATTTTTTTGGATCACGTATGATTCATATTTTATATTTGTTGTACACGGTACTATTGATGTTTTAATGTATCTATGTTTCTCATATTTGCTTCGCATACGATATTGATGATATATATATATATATATATATATATATTGTTATGATTAGTTGGATTATTGTTTTTTTTAATTTATATATATTTTTGTGAATTTATTTCATATATTATGATTTGTGAATCCCTATCATAACAAATGAAAACACCGGCTATGTTATCTTACCCTTCTCTTTTTAAACCTCTTTTCACCTCATCCCAGCTCAGTCAGGTACGCCTATGAACATGAGTCATCTCCTTCTCAGTAGTCGGATCTGGTGACCTGTATTGCCGACTTGGCACTAACGATTCCATGAGAAATGCTGTTCAGTGGGGAGAAAACTGAGGTTATAAAAAACACATATTGTAGAAAATAATCAAAAAGGTTGTTTTTATTCAGGTAAAAACCTCAAAACTGCCCTATTCTGCGATAAATACCTTATTATAAAAAGAAACAATAATAAGAAATGGTGCAATTTGAAAATAAGTGACAATTATTAATAGGGAGGATGTTTAGAATTATGATCAGTCCTTTATGATGGAATTTTGATGAAAGTTCAGCCAAAACAAAGTAAATAGTGGATCGGACACTCAAAGTTATTGGATAGATATATGAAAAGTTGCACTTTGGTGAATTCGGTGATTAGAATACCTTGTTGCTTCCTGTCATGTGATGTCTCCAGCTCTGTGGATGTACCATTGGAATTTCAATGGGAGCTTGCGTGCGCTCTTCCATGGATTTCTGTTCTATACCAGGTAAGTGGAATTTTTTTTTACCTTATTTCTTCTAGTTGGGCCTTTTAGTAACATTTCTTGTTCTGGAATCGTTTTATCCGGGTTTTTCGTGAATTGTTTGTTAATATCTCTTACAAATTTTCGTACGTGGCTTTCTTTCTTGTAACTTTTTCAATCCTCTTCAAAACTGTTATCTCGTCCCATGGTAACACACACTTTTTTAATTTTCCCACGGATTTTCGAATTTAGTGTCACTTCCTACCTAGTTATTTGTTATTCTAATTACCACTAATGATTTTATGAATGAAAACTAATTCTAAATCTTACATACTATTTACAAATTGGTATAAAATTATATTTTTACAATTTCTGCTATCACATCTTCCATATATCATCACTTTTCCCACACAAACGCTCTCGATATCTCATTGGTGGGTTTCCTGTTGATGTGAATTGTCATACAGGATGTTCAAAACTTATATATGAGTTGATGTTACTTTATATTCAATGTTTCCTATAAATTTTAATTTTGATATGTTTTAATAGGGGATTTTCATTAGATTTATCGTTGGTTATATACTTTTGATAACAGATCAACTTCAGGATTGCCCTCTTGATACATATGCATCGACTGGAGCATAGTATAAGCAGCAAAAAGGTGAAAAAACTGCAAAACAACATAGCATTAACGACGATAACTAAAATACCTAATAATAATGATAATTATGAGTTCAATTATTTTACAACATTTCCTAACTTAACAAAATATATATATTTTTTTTATATTGTGAGACTATATATATATGAATCCTTTATTTAGTCAAGACTAATATATAAGTACAGTCAACAAATAAAATAAGTAGAATAAAAATATGGTTACATACATTGATAACAAACAGATAGTAATTAGCACAACACTATATATACATTCATATACACACACACACATAAATTAAAGTTAAAAATAGGTATCATCGAGGTTTGCACTCACTCAACAGCAGTCTCTTCAATTTAATTTTAAATACAGCAAGAGAGGGTGAATTTTTTATGTCATCAGAAAGTTCATTGAACTTATTTAGTCCTCTCAAAAAAACTGAATTTTGTGATTTTTCAGTTTTCACATTTGGAATGAATAAATTATTTCTATTTCGGGTGTTGTAATTGTGGTGTTCTGATACGAGAGATATTTTGTCCCTCAGATATGGTGGATCACTACCTGTTCTTATTTTAAAGATGAAGATCAGTGTTTGATATAGTAACATTTTTTCTACTGGTAACCAGTCAAGCGTATTCAACATTTCATTTATGGGTGTTCGCTTAGAGCAGGATAATATTATTCTCATTGCTCGATTTTGCAATTTCTGTAATCGTTTCATTTAATTTTGTTGAAGTAAAGATAGTATGGTAGAGCAGTAGTTGAAGTGATTAAGAATTATTGTATTGTAAATAATAGTTTTTGACCAAATGGAGAGAAATCTGGAGCTTCTAAACAAATAGTTTATTTTAAATGATATTGTTTTCATTATATAGTTCGCATGTTCTTAAAATTTCAAATCTCTATCAATAATTACTCCTAAATATTTGTAAGTATCCACTAGCTCAATTGAACTATTGTTGATTTTGATTTCACACATATTTTCTTTGAACTTTTTATATTCCTTGTCGTTACCTATCAACATGAATTTGTTTTTTTTGCATTTACCTTTAGTTTGTTGGCACAGCACCATTTGAATATGTTTTCTAGTGTTTTGTTGATTATATTCACTACCGTCGTACATTCTGAATTTGAAAAGTGAATCAGTGTGTCATCAGCAAATAAATGAATTGAGCATATTCCAACATTATCAACCACATCGTCAATGTATATTAAAAATAATAGGGGACCAAATACACTACCCTGTGGAACACCCTGTTCGTTTATGATTTCATCAGATAGAATATTGTTCAATTTGAGTTTTTGTCTTCGGTTCTCGAGATAATCAACCAACCATGCCAATGCATCCTCAATAATACCAATACTTTCTAATTTTTTTACCAACCTACCCCTGTCAACAGTTTCGAAAGCTCTTTGCAGGTCAAGGAAAACTACTCCTGTCATTAAATGTTTATCTGAATTATTTTTGAAATCATCAAGCACACACTGTAAAGCTGTTTCACAATTGTGCCCAGCACGGAAACCCGACTGCACACTATTGATTACTCCGTTCTGGTCCAGGAAATCCAAAATTTGTTCATATACAGCTTTCTCTAGTATTTTCTGTATTGAAGATAGCATATTGATTGGTCGCAGGTCTTTAGCATCGTTGGAATTTTTCACCTTAGGAATTGGTACTATTGTGGATACTTTGATATCACTGGGAACTCTACAAGTTTCAAAAGAGGAGTTGATGAGGTTCAACAGGGGCTGTGCAATATTATCGAAACAATTCTTCAGAAAATGTATATTTACATCATCTGGACTACCTTTGTTAGGCAAAGAAAAAATAATCGTTTTGAGTTTTTTATAGTCAATTAATTTGAAGCCATCTAAAACACGTTCACGATATCTTCGTAAAATTGGAAAATCAGGGCCTGTATTGTCTATTCCACTATTGAGCTGTTGAATACTTTCTACATAGTAATTATTTAGTGAATTTGGCATTGCATATATATCTTCTGTGATATCATCATCTATTTCAAGTTCCTCTAAGGTATTATTTATTAATTTCTTTGGGAGACAGAGTTTTAATGTTTTCCACATTTTAACAGAGTTTCCTTTATTTTCCAAAATTTTGTTATCGTTTTGGTTCTCTCATAACTTTCACTGCTGTATTTCTTTTTGTTTATAAATTTCCCAATTCTCTTGAGTTTTGTCTGTGATAAACTTTTTATAACTGATGTCCCTATTTCGTGTACACTCTTGAACATGATGTGTCCACCACTCTTAATATTTTGGAAAAATTTTCATTTGTCTTATTGTCGCAATTTCGTCAAGAATATTACTTACGACTGGATAAAAAGTCCTATATTTTTCGTCAATATCCTGTATTCTAAAGTCCCAATTTATTTCTTGTAATCTTTGATTTATATTGTCATAATCAATATTTCTTTCCCTGCTTTAAATTTTCAGTGCCGTTGCTTCTGAAGTAGTCCCTATTAACTTGAGTGAGATAATAGAATGCTCAGTTATCTGAGGTGTATTGGTGACTTTTGCTTTGAGTTTATCGCTATTAGTGAGTACTAGATCTATGAGAGAACCACTGCCCCTGTTGAAATGAGTGCATTCCTTCACAATGTTTTCTAGCCCAGCATCAGTTACCATATCCTTCAACCTTTTGCTGTACGTGTTTCCTGACAACCAGTCTATGTTCAAATCTCCGACAATAATCACAGTAACTCTTTTATCACATACATTGTCATCAACCCAATCTTCAAAACAGTTTGAAAAAATTAACACAACTACTGCTAGATATAATATATATATATATATAATTATATATATATTTATATGTTATATATATATTTATATGTTATATATTTTATTATAATATGAATTCACCATTTCATTTTATATATTTCATCACAATTAATCGATATTTCATACATTTCATTCCATTTTATCTATATTGTGTCCATTCATATTATTGTTTTATTCAACCTGTATGTAGTATCTCAGGTGATTTTTATAGCAACATCGATAAAAATGTATATAGTATTATTCAGATTGATTTTCGAACTTCAAAAGTTTTTTTTCTGAGAAAACAGTACAACCATTTTCATTAATATAATATTAGCTACAAACATTATGTCTTTCAGATTCCCTCATCTCTAGTCGGATATGGGTGATTTCCACTCCTTTGATCATAGAAAATCTCATCGAAAAATCCGAGGTGATGCATTTTTCATGAAAACTCCAGATGGTCGAACATATCCCCTTTAAATGGTAATAGTCATGTGATTAAATGTAGCATCGACAATGTGCTATTTCCTGATACGGTAGCACAGAATGCAGAAATATTTTTTATAGCTCATCGAGAGCTCCTCTCTTTTATTCAAGAGAAACCGACATGGATGAATGAGAGCAAAGTTGTGTCTTTTGGAAATCAATAATGCCGAATGGAAACGAAATTTCAGTCATTGAAAAATTCGACATTGTGGAATATTTTACTTACAGGTGAGCACTGATGATGACTTAATAGTCGAAAGCGCTTTGCTACGATTTTACAAATGAATTTTCTGCACAAAATACAAATTTCTTTCTTCGATAATTTTTTTTATGTCTCCTCAGTGTACGACAACTTTTCGTCCGAAGGCATTGGGTCATGTGCTTAAAACTTGAATAGGAAATTATAATAGGTCCAAATACAATTGGAAAATCTTGAGCCCCAGTAAATATTTAAGCAACTGAGAAAATAAGAGATTTTATTATTTGCTGTGAAAATTGTTTAAATGTCGCGTTTCTCCAACATTCTGCCAATTTTGTCGGTGACACCTTTGATATAGGGAAGGAAAGCTTTGTGTGGTTGGTTATCTGTTGGATTTTGGGAGTTAGAAGAACGGATTTGATGATGGTGCATTGATCTGCAAAATTGGGGGTTTATGATTACCGTTTTGAAGGTGAGCGGTTTTGAGTTTGTTCAACGCTTGCGGGTTTGTTGTGATTGTCGGTGAGTTGAATAGATCTGTGAACGAGAGAGTTTGAGACGGAATTTGTTCGAGCATAATGGTGATGAGAGCTGGCGTGTAGATACCGGTTAGTGTGTGTTGGTTTTCAACCGATGAAACCAAAAATGAGGAGGTTCTCTAGTCGACCCGTATATTTTTTTTTCCATCATTTTTCTTTATGTATGATCACGCATAACTTTTTACTGAGGCGTCCGATTCCGATAATTCTTTTTCAGTGGATAGGGTGTACTCCGAAGATGGTCCCATTTGAATTTGAAAGAAATCCACCCCTACGGGTAGCAAAATGAATATTGATCACCCACCCTCTGAATTCTGGTCCGTTAACCGATTCTATCAGGCATAACTTTGTACTGGGTTCTTCGATTTGGATGTTTTTTTTTTAATAGATAGTGTATACCTTATATTTAGGTTTCGAATGGAATTATATACCTCAACGGGTGGAAAAATGGGGGATAATTGATTTTTCACTTATGAATATTGGCACACACATACGTAGTTGACAATGACAGATCGCTACTCACTATATTCTATGAGAGGATGAAATGATATACAAAGTAATGAAATGAACTAACCAGAACAACAAAAATAATTTATATTACAAGAAATAGTGGAAGTAGATAATCATATTATTGAACTGGTAATAGTTGAAGTAAGGTGGGCAAGTAAGTATTTTGGAAGTGATAAAAAAACAAGTGGGTAGTAATTAGTATATTTTAGCCATGAAAAATTGAAAAATAAAAACCTTTCAACAAAACACTAAACCGACGAAATACGGAACTGAAAAGTAAAAAATAAAATAAACCTCCTTAGTCTCAGTAACTAAGCTCCTAAACTAATGTAAGTAACTAATTGTGAGTCGGCGCCAAACAAACAATCAACGAAAATCATTGAATTACTTCAAAAAAAATTATCAGAATGTCACCGCGCAACTCGATGTCATCATTTTACGCCTTACCTAATTCATTTGCTTGTTTGTTTGGCGCCGACTCAAAATTAGTTACTTACATTAGTTTGGGAGCTTAGTTACTGAGACTAAGAAGGTTTATTTTATTTTTTACTTTTCAGTTCCGTATTTCGTCGGTTTAATTTTTTGTTAAAAATATTTTATCTGTATACTGTGTGAGTGAAGGAATCGTTAGTTTTTGTGATAAGGACGTCAAGGAAAGTAAAATGTCGGAGGCGCGCATGCCTTCCTACCTCATTAATATTCTGGAATCGTACCTAACCGGGCGGACTTTCAGGGTTCATGTCAACGGAACTAGCTCATCGGAGCATGCAATCGGTGCGGAGGTCCCACAGGGATCTTCGCTATCACCGATCTTGTATTTGTTGTATACACATGACTTTCCGACCTTCGCTCAAACGAGTACGGCTATGTTCGCGGATGACACCGCGATCTATGCCCACTCGTTTCCCAGCGAACTGGCTGCCAGGCAGCTCCAGATACATCTGGATCGGTTGGTCATACCATATATGGGGAACAACAAGATCAAGTTGAATCCTAATAAGACGGAGGTCATTAATTTCACAAGGAAACGAACTAACGTGAAGATCCTTGGGAAATTAAGGATTGAAAACAACAGAGTGATTGAGAAGCCTTCAGTGAGATACCTGGGAGTGCGATTGGACACGCGTATAAATTTGCAAAAACTTATAGCGCTGGCGTTGCAGACGGGGGCAGCCGCAATTAAGCAAACCTACCCCGTCATTGCACGCAACTCCAGCCTATCGCTTGACAATAAGACAAGAATTCATAAACAAATCATAAGACCGGCAATGACCTACGCCTGTCCAATTTACTGCAGTCTGTCAAAAACTCAAATTTTGAGACTTGAGAGGCTGCAGAATAAAGCACTGCGTATAGCTACAAACAGTAGCAGATATACCCGACTGGATGATCTACGCGAGCTAGCGAAAGTAGAAAAACTATCTGAGTACATTATCAGAATATCGGACAAATTTTATAGGCATCACATCTCTGGAAGTCCGCTCACAGCGGAAATAACAAACATCAGGGCAAACCAAAGAAGAAAACACGGGGAAATTTTCGAGGCCCTAGAGTTATATAACGAAATCACAGAGTAACGCAAACGATTAGAGTATAAGCGGAAGCAACACACCGGAGGAACTCGTTGAAAAATTAATTTTCTGAAATCAATAGATAGCAAGGCATAACCACAAATTCCAAAACTGGGTTTTTCTAAACTTCTCCCAGACACAGTAGAGTTGAAAATTATATGAAGGAATATCAACAGAGAAATCTAGTAAAAAACAAATAAGGAAATAGGCGCATAAGCACATAGCAGGAGGCGCCTGCAACTGGGCAATCATAGTGAAAGAACAATAACAAGTATGTCGTATAAAGCTCGCCTGCTAACATCAACAGGTGATGTCACTTCGCCCCCACGGGAGGGCAAGAGATCAGTCAGTAACGTCCCCAAACATGAGCTGCAATCCCTTCCTCCTCTCCCTCAAGGCAAGGAAGTGAGTTCTCTCTTTTGGTCTCCATTGTGAATTTGATGTTGAAGTGTATAATGTTCAGATGATCTAGGAATCCATGTAGGGTTTTGGAGCCATGGGGCCATTTGACGAATGTATCGTCAACAAATGGATTTGTGGTCAAATGACGCTAAGGCCTTAGTCTCGAAATCCTCCATGTATAGACTTGCAAGAACAGGAGAAAGATGAGAACCCATTGGTGTACCTCTAACTGTTTTGTGCCCTGGAAAAGGAAGTATGTGCTGTTCATACAATGGTCGATGAGGGTTAGGGTATCTTTGAGAATTTCATGTTTGGATTTGAGGATGTCTCGTGAGGGATACTATATAAAAGCTCACGAGGATATCAGTGTTTTAAATTATATGTGTTTCAAGGAGTTCTAGAAAGTGGTATGAGTGACTTACATATGATGAAACTTCTTCGGCTAGAGGTTGAAGGGTGCTGCCAGATGTTTTGCAAGTTTGTGGGTTGGTGATCCAAAAGCGCTGACAATTGGGCAGAGGGGGATGTTTAGTTTGTGTATTTTTGGAAGACCATGAATACGATGGGTGAGTGGGGAATTTCTTTGTTTCTGCCGATAGTTTGGAGTTGTTAATAAGTGTTCTGGTCTCCTTTTTGGGATGGGTTGTGGGGTCACGTTTGGTGGTTTGATACTCGGGAGAGTTTAATAGTGATCTCATCTCCTCGACATAGTCTGAAGTGTTGAGAATCACTGTGGCATTGCCTTCATCTGCTGGAAGTATGATTAGGTCTGAATTATTGTGAATAGTTTTAAGGCATCGCCTTTCAGCAGGTGTGATATTGGATGGTGAGAGTTTTGCTCTCCTGAAAGTGGTGGCAATGTCTTGTCTCGTTTCTTCCACGATGTTTTCCGGAAAATGGGCTATGAAACCTCCAGGAAGAGGTTATGGGTGGTGTCATCGAGTGGTGTGTCGGAGAAGTTGTGTACTAGGACTGGAGGATTATGTATGGTTGTGGGTGAAGTAATGGATTGTGATAGGGATGACAAATTCTTTTTCTGAATTTCAGTTTTCTGAGCGCTGACATGGTCTGCTTTTTCTTGGGATATTCTAGAGAAAGAGTCCCAGATAACAGGATGGATGTTCGCTAATGAGAGTTTGCCGAAACAATGATATAGAGAAGAGTTAGTGATAACACGGTTTCGTCTGATATTGTTGATGGTTTAACGAATCAGTGCTTGACTGGACTTTCTAAGAATGCGCTGGGTTGATGATGATTAATCGTGATATTTTGGGGATAACGTTATGATCTCTACAAGATATTAGGAAAATCATTTTGCAAAGGAGTTTAGATCTTCGAATAGGGAGTGGAGAATAGTGTCGACTGAGTTGAAGAATATCCTTTCCGTGGAGGCGTATAATGTGTTCGGATAGGTTTTCGCGGTCATGATTATTATGAATATTGAAAGTTCGGATTGAACCGCGTCAAGAAATTTGGTAATTTCGACTCCCATTTTGGAGCCATTTTCAAGAAAAGTGAAAGGAATATATGAATATGAGTTAGTGATAACAGTGAAAGAGGGAAGTGATTTCCAACCGAGTTCTCAATCTGCCTACTCCTAGGTTGTAGTCACTGAGGTAGGAATGGGATCTCCCCTGAGATCTCAGGTGTTGTCACTAAGGAAGGACAATGATTCCCAACCGAAGTCTCAATCTGCCTACTCCTAGGTTGTAGTTATTCGGGTGGGGTTCAGGATTCTGTAACTCGACACCTTTTGGTTTGCGTTGGAATTTTGGTCTGTACGCGGCTTAATACAGTGGTTAAAAATCATGTGGCAGATTCACTCACTGAAGAAAAAGTATCAAGTATAATTTCATATAGTAAATAAGGTATGAATACAATAGTTACTGAAACGGTAACAATTCAAACTTCTATTGACATCAACGATTATACCACTTTTAGTTCCACGCATAAAAAAACTTCCTGTTCTATGTATTGATAATCCTTCCAATTGATCAATCAATTTCAATATATCCAATTTTGACCAAATTGCAGCATCCAACGATTGAGAAAAATGTAGATCACACAGTTTTTTGTCTCATGTAACTTGAATATGCTTGAATATACAGGTTGTTCCATTAATAAAATGAATTTTACACTCTGATTTACAGGATGTTCCTTAATAACATATAGTATAGAGAGAATTAGTTTCGAGCTTCATGCAGATATTATAATAATGGGCGATTTCAATATTCCGCGAGTTAAAGAACTTGTTGAAATTAATGACTTATCTAATGTAGAAATGGCATATATTCAGTTCCTAGAATTATTCGGTTTGCAACAATTTAATACCTCAGAAAACTGTAGAAATAGAATTCTTGATTTAGTTTTATCTAACGAAACAGTTGAAGTAGAGAGGTGCGATTTTCCAGTAGTCCGAGAAAACAGAGATCACCCCGCTCTTTCTTGTGTACTTAAACATGTTCCTAGTGAAACGAAACATAACAAAACATTCAACTCGCAGTATAATTTTGCTAAGGCAGATTTGGAAAAATGTATCATCTTTTCCGTCAGGTTAGTTGGGATGAAATGACTTCTTGTGATGATGTCAACGTTATATTAGGTATTTTCTATGAATATGTATATGAAATTTCTGATGAGTGTGTTCCCAAAGCTAAGTATGAAAAAAGAACATTTCCTCCTTGGTTCACTCGAAACATAATATCAGATATAAGGAAAAAATACTATTCCAGGCGACAATTAACAAAAACTAAGAATGATAATTAAAGACAGTTATTTGTTAGTTTAAGATTCAAAATTGAACGTGATATCAGGAAGGCACACTTAGAGTAAGTTGAATCTATGGAAGGTTGTATAAAATAAGATCCCTCACAATTTTGGAAATATGTGAAATCTGTAAAAAAACACTCTGACACTGTGAGTGGCACAATGATCTACAACGGCACTTCCACTACAGATAATACCGAAACAGCGAATGCATTCGCAGATTATTTCAAAAGTGTATATTCTCTTGATGAGGCTAAATATGACACGGGTAATTTAGAGATCAATCGAAATATCACGAATAATTTTCGAATAGAAGCCATATCTGATGAAGAAATATTGGCTGCCATAAAACGTTTGAATCCCAAAAAGCCACTAGGACCAGATAATATTCCGTGTTTCCTAATAAAAGGATGTGCTGAATTTTTCCTAAAGCCCCTAAACTAAACTAAGCAAAGTCTCCCCCATATCGAAAAATGGTGATAGAAATCAAATAACGAATTACAGACCTATTGCGTTGATTTGTGTACCCAGCAAGGTATTTGAGTCAATTTTATATCTGAAAATGGTGAAATTCCTCGGGCCTAATTTATCGAATCATCAACATGGCTTCACATTAAAAAAATCGACAGTTACCAACCCTATTCAATTTTCTCAAAGTGCAAATGAAGTGGTTGACCTTGCTGGACAACTAGATGTTATATATACAGACTTTTCAAAAGCATTCGACAAGGTCGACCACGACATTTTGCTCAATAATGTCTGTAAACTAGGATTTTCGATTGAAATTTAAGAACTATGCGCGTCTTATTTGAAGGGCCGCGAACAATATGTGGTATTCAAGGGGGATTGTTCGAAAAAATGTATTACTCGCTCAGGTGTACCCCAGGGCTCCAACTTGGGTCCATTTTTCTTTTTATGCTTGATCAACACATTGCCAAACTGTATAAGGTCATCAGAATGCTTGATTTTCGCAGATGATTTTAAGTTATATAGAAAGATTAATCAAATCGATGATTGTTATAGTCTACAAGAAGATCTGGAAGCAGTAGCAACCTGGTCAGAAAATAACAGACTACCTCTAAATATAGGAAAACGTTTTTCAGTGTCTTTTTCAAGGAAAAAAAATATTCAGTTCGAATATACTATAAACAATAATATTCTCGCTGATAAAAATGTTGTGAAAGACCTAGGTGTTTACTTTGATAGATAACTCAATTTCAATCATCATGTGAATACAATAATCAATAGAGGGTATAAGATATTAGGATTCGTAATTAGGAACTCCTGTAGATTCACGGATATAAAAACATTGATAATGGTATACAACACTTACGTCAGGAGCATTCTGGAATACGCCTCTATCGTCTGGTCACCGTACTACGAAAAATACAAAAATGAACTTGAAAAGATTCTCAGATATCTCTACTTTGAAGAAACAGGAACCAACTGCTTTGATATACCTAACGTGACTCTTTTGAGAGAATTCAATCTCATCAAACTTGAGCACAGGCGAGAAATTGCCTCTGCACTATTTATGTACAAATTACCCAATAATGAAATCAATTCCACGTATTTCTTAGGGAAATCAATTTACTGGCAATCTAATTATAATCACAGAACCACATCTCTATTCGTTCTCCCTGAAGCTTACACTAATCTTGGCAAAAATGCACCTCTCTATAGACTGTGCAATGTTACAAATGATTTAGATCCCACCATAGTATCCAAAAATCCTTCTGTTTTCAGAAATGAAATTTCTTCACGTTATCACAGATCGTTAACGTGAAAATGATATTGAGCATATTCAAGATTACATATAAATCAAACCAATCGAAACGAAAACATGCATATCAAGGTAAAAACGCACCTCTCTACAAACTAATGACAAACTAATGTCGGAATTAATTTAGATTAATTTAATTTGGATTCTTTTCTTCTCCTTCAGTTGATAACTATATATATAATGTGTATGGGTATATATGTATATATATATATATATATATATATATAATTAGACATTCTTCATTTGTCAATCACATATTAAAAAATTGTATAATGATAATATTCACTCTCAGAAACTGCTGATATAATGGAATAATTTTGTATACTATTATATTGTTATTAGGTTTTGTAGCTCACTTAATTCATTAATAGTTGAAATTGTAATCAATTAATGGAATGTATTTTCTGTAGATTACATATGAATAAAAAAAAAAAAAAAAATAAAACATGCTAATAACTGAGGTGGTTATTTTTGGGTTCATTTTGAAAAAAAAATTCCATATGAACATATCTTGAAGGTCTTAACTTCTGAACTACAAGGTGCTGAAGTTTTGAGAAAAAATATTTTATTATGATAACTTTGGTATGATCCTAGATACTTTTGTGAAACGTCGTACGCATCTTCTATGCATCAGAAGGCAATTTCTGCTATACAACAAATTTTTTATTCTTGCCAGTGGCGTTCGTGCGGTATTTTCACTGAATCAATTCGAAGAGAAAAGTGATACGCCACTGCTTTTTCTCATAGTAAAAATTATTTATGATATCCTCATTTCTTTTTGAGCAAATCTGGTATTCTGATTTTTTTTTCCGTTTGTCGTACGGTTTTCGTATAAAAAAATAATTTATCCATTTGCATCGAGGACTTTCGAGAAAAAACAATTTATGTAACTTCAAACAAAAAAATTGAAGTAATCTAAATACATTTTGGAAACCTAACACAAACATACCCTGAACGCACAAGGGAATAAATGAAATCAGATGTTTAAAATGTGAACCTCCTGAAAATATGCATGCCTCTGTTCTTTTTCTCTTGGACTCGCGTATTCTTTGGAAAATGCCGGGACTGTTTCTAATAGTTTCGCAAGAAAATATGATGCGATTTCTCAACTGCTCTTCAGTATGAATTGTGGTTCTGTGAACCAATGTTTTAAAATGACCCCACAGGTAATGATCTCAAATATTGAGGTCCAGGGACCTAGGAGGCCATGTCTGTGGTCCTCCGCGACCTAACCAGCGATTATTATAATTTTGGTTCAAATAGTCGCGTGTCAGAACACTGAAGTGCGCTGGTGCTCCATCGTGCGAAAACCACAGTCAATTTCACTAAAATGGGAACTTATTTCATCAAAGCTGGCAATTTTTCTTCGAGAAACTACCGGTAATTATACCCATTCAACCTCGCATGGGGAAAATAGGGTCCACCGCATATTCCAGCCCTGGTGAAGAGATTCCAAAATTGCATGTGGGTTTTCTCAAAAATAACCTCGTCAAATATGAGCATGTTATTAAGAAATACCATGTATAACCTAGTTCATACCTGAATCCGGTATTATCATGCCAAATTCGAAATAGCATGCAATACAAAGAGTTTTTCTATATTTTGGGTAACCCAGTATTGAAATATATTTTCACTTCTCCAGTTGTTGTCGGTCCTTTTGTATTGTTTCGGAGAATCTTCTCAAAGAATGAACCAGCCAATGATGAATACAGCATAATCCGTAAGGTTTGCGTCTTGGTCAACCAATTAGTGCTGTAATTGATTCCTTAATCCCATTGGAAAACGAATTAGAGTCGAATGGAATGGCTGTTCGTACAATGGAATATCCAAGCTTCACTGGATAATTGGAGTTGTTTCACGCAGATGAAAACTTTCTGAAAGGATACCCCATCATGGCAACTGGAATTCTGGAGTTATTCGAACAACGGTAAATATTTTCTCCGCAATTCGCGAACTAGTTATTCTTTCGATACCAGAAATATTAGGAAATCGGTCAAGTGCGAGTGTTTCTGAAGGATCCGAACCGTCAATTATTCCTTTTCCGAAAACAAACTGCTGATGACAGCATACGTACGTAGCAAACACGTCTTTTAAACCATCTTGTTTGAATTCGTCGCAAAAATCTCACAAATAAAATAATCATTTTTTCATACTGACAACCAGCACTATGCAGCGGAGGATAAGAGCTGGATCATGTATCTCCCTGTGCTTAGAAGGCACTCGGTGCTATACTGAAACCACCACTGGATGGCTAACTCAGGGAAAAATAATGAAAAGAAGTCAAATTGCTCTTGATACCAAAGGGAAATGAGAAAAATATAAGATTCTGACCATTATGTATCGTGAACTTCATGAGCCAAATCACTGGAAAATGGCTGGGAAAAGAACGTTAAGTCACTGGAGGTTTTCAGAGAACCAGTATGGATTCAGTAAAAATAGATCCAGGATTGAAGCTATTGAAAGAGCTGTTGATATAGTGAATGAGAGCACAAATAATAGGTGGTCCGCAACAATTACTCTCGATGTCAGAAATCTTCAACTCTGCAACTTGAAATAAAATACTGCATGAACTGTAAGCGAGAAGCGTAGCAAACTACACATTGGCAATAATTGAAAGCTACTCGAGAGACAGATCATTGCCAACTCTCTTAATCGAATATCGACGGTCAGGGATACAATGTTGCCAAACATCCAAGTGTAATTTCTCTAAACTTGACGATGCTGTCATCGATAGTTCGAGAAAGATTGACTTCTATTTTATTGTAAGTGCCCCTCATCATGGGTTCATCATGTTGAAGGGCATATGTTGCGTATTTCACAGGATGAAACGCGGTAAAGGAGATTCTAGATCCGGAGGAAATCTCTGGAGAAGCGGCGAATTCAGGCGAGTGTGCAAACTATATTTGTGGTGGTCAAAGTTGATTGATCCACTATGACACTTGTTGATGTCAAAGGAGAAATTTCACTTCCTGTCACTTGTTGCTAGAGAGTCAATGTGTGCGTGTGGCATATGGTCTTCAAAGATTTGTGATCTTCGCATCATCCTTCATTGGGAATACCTTTCGAGCCAAATTTGGCGAATTCAGGATACATTCATTGTGACTGTGGGCATATTTTTTGGTATTTATCTGGATTTGGACTCTTCGTAGGACTTGGAGCGCCACACCACGTCGAAATGCGATGGAGGACGAATAGAAAGTTCCAATGTCACTGAATTTCCATTTGGGGCAGTGTTGCCAGTAAACAATTTCTCCTAGTGAAGTATGATTCCACTTCAAGTCAAAGTTCATTTTAAAATGTAGATTGAGATAACCATCATTATTTCAATCGATGATACGATCATTGATTGATTTCATTCCATGGGTAGGTCCAGAGGGGATGCATTCTAGGACATACCTTGATAGCAACTTTTCACCTCGAAAAGAGGTGAGGAATCTGTAGTCGGAGTTTGTCGGTCTTATTCTCACCCTGTATATTAGAAATGAGATTATGAAGCGAGAAACTTCAAACACCGCCAATAATAATGAATAAACTCAAAGAGCCGACCTACTTTTCATTTATAAAATTACCTCCTGGAATTCGCTGGATAAAATCAACGTTTGCGAAATAAACAAATCAAAGCAGCTCCAAAGCAATATCTCGATATCAAAATTGAAAACCTCGTGAACTCCAAAGGGAACTGTTCAAAGAAATACTCCAACAGTAATATCGAATATGATACGTCCACCAAGTTCTCTGTAAATTAGATGCGGTTTTTCCATTTGTATTAAAAAAATTATGGTCCAAGTCGTAATTAGGTGAATTTTATCTGATGTAGCTCCTATAATATTTTATATTGTGATGTGCGATGGAAATGAAACGTAAAAATGTACATTATATATTTTATTGGATATTTATAATTGGATTCATGCCAGGCTTCTAGCACAGGCGGAGTTACAGGAGCTGGTACGAAGGGGGATGAATAAAATGATATTAACCACATTATACGAGTTCAATATTGAACAAACTTTTCGAGTGAATTAGCCGAATAGGCCGTCTATGATAATTAAATCAGAAAATTTGGCACCACGAATATTTTGATTTATCTTTTAACAATTTTATTTTGATCTCATAATGTAGTGATGTGGAGTTGATCTATTTTGACCTATTGACATATACAGTGACCGGCAGAAAGTACGCATCATATGGGAAATTCTTTTATTAATAAATTTTGACGAATATCGATTTGTGCAATCGCTTCTGCATCAAAAGCAACCCCAAAAGACGTTGTACAGTGCTGTTCGTCTTCTCGTGTTTGGAGGGAAATTCAAAAAAATAAAAAATTATGTTTCAAAACACACTTAGTTGGGAAAATATCGAAAAATGTTACTCGAAAAAATTGTTCAGAACGTTATTTTATAGCTATGTACGAGTTTTGAGAGAAATCTGAGATAAAAAAATAAAAATCTATTTTTTGCCATAATAAAAATTTCGATTTGGAAAAATACATTTTAGGCAAAGAAACTCATTAGTAAGGCCAATAGTAATATTTTAAATAATATTCTGTAAATATTCGCAAGCTACTTCTATTTTATTCGGAAAAAATTGAAATCTACGGATTTGCCATGTATTCAGCTGCTTCATAAGAGGTCACTGAAATATCTCCAGGACATTATAATAAAAAAATCATATTGAAATTCTGTAGATACATGGTTCTTCGTCAATAATAAACAGTATCGGGATTATAATGTCCTGAAGATATTTCTGTGACCTCTTATGAAGCAGCTGAACACATGGCAAATTCACAGATTTAAAATTTTCTTCGAATAAAATAGAAGTAGCTGGTGAATCTTTACAAAATATTATTCAAAATGATACTCTCGGGCTTTACTAATGAGTTTCTTTGTCAGAAATGTATTTTTCCAAATTGAATTTTTTTTTATGGCAGAAATTGATTTTTATTTTTTCATCTCAGATTTCTTTCTGAATCCGTACATATCTATGAAATGTCGTTCTTAACAACTTTTCCAAATAACATTTTTCAATATTTTCCCAAATAAGTGTGTTTTGAGACATAATTTTTAAATTTTTTAAATTTCCCGCCAAACAAGAAAAGACGAACGGCACTGTACAACATCTTTCGGGGTTTCTTTTGATGCAGAAGCGATTGCATATATCGACATTTGTCAAAATATTATATTAAAAAAAAATCCCATATGATGCGTACTTTCTGCCGGTCACTGTATTAAAGTGATTTTGGATCACACTGCGTGTTCCAAAAATTGAATCATGGAATTACCTATGAAAACTTATTGATTGACCGTATTCAATTGAAAATCTCATAGTGCGGACGATTGTGATGAAAAATTATCGGCTATATTTCGAAAAACTGATGTGAGTAGGGTGAATAATGGAAAAACTATATGGATACATGATGTTGCCAATTTTCAGTGGCATTGCAATGGTTTGTTAAGAGTTGAAATGGGTTAAATACAGTCATTTTGAATCATTTTCCGAAAAATGTTGCTTTGGTGCTGGAAAATCTACCGAATTGAATTTGGTGACGTACACTAACTTACTGCAAAAGGCCTTGGATGTGAGTTCTCAGGTGGATACAGTGTACACAGACTCCTCAAAGACTTTTGACAAGGTAGACCATTATCTTCTCATAACCAAACTTGAAAAACTTGGCGATTCACTCTCAAGCTGGATTCATAGTTATCTGACTGGCAGGAAGCAAATGATTAAAATAAACTCCCTAATTTTCAAAGAGATTGCAGTAACATCAGGAATCCCAGGGTCCCACAACCTGTTCCTCCTCAAGTACCCCCCTCTTATTTGCGGATTATCGCAATTTTTTTCTCAGAAACAACAATATGAAAGATGCTTCGAATTTGCAATCAGACCTGAATAATCTGAGCACTAAGTGTGCAAATAATCTTATGAATTCAAATGTTTTTGAGCGTCACATTTTGCGCTCCCATAGACGTCAGAAACCAATTGTATTCAACTACCAATTAAACGACACCATTCTCAACTCAGTAACTCAGATTAGAGATCTGGGAGTTATACTTGATACCCACTCGACCTCTAATCCCCACATATCATCAGTCAAAAGCGCTCAACATGGTTTCATCAAAAGAACCACTGTTGACTTCAAAGATATATTTGCCATAAAATCATTAAACTGTGCCCTAGACAGGCCCCATCTAGAATATTGCTCCTCAGTCTGGTCCCCCCAATACGAAATTCACTCAACCAAAATTGAAAACATATAGCATAAGTTTTGAGGTGCTTTACTTCTAAAGAAAATTCCCCAATTGATTATCCGCAAATTGTATCCCACCTCAAAATGGCCACTCTGGAAGTAAGAAAGAAACACACACAACTCCTGTTACTTTTCAATATACTCAACAGCCGATTGAACTGCCCATATCTTCCAGAAAATATACCTTACTTTTATAGTCATTTTCAATTTTAATTTTTATTTTTTGATTCAGAATGCCATGCATCGTGTAAATCGCTTCATTCATGATCAAGTAACATGGGAAAATACGACTTTGAGGCTTATGACTCCATAGTCGTTTTAAGAATTATTCAAATGTCGCAAATTAGTCCATTATGGTTCCTTATTCTCAGAATGACCTCCTCCTTGATCAGGGCAGAGTTCAACTTTTTCAATTGTTGCGCGCACCACATTGATGAGCTGTTCCGCAGTGATGTTCTTCACGAGTAGCTGAGTCTGTGTTATATATCTGTGTTTTAATTGTTCCCCAGAGAAAAAAAACTAGCGAAGTAAGATCTGGTGATCGAAAATATGGAAAAAAAATACATTATGAAAAAATGAAATAACTCAAGAATGTACCTCGCAGGCCACTGAATAGGTCCATGAGTGCCAATCCACTTTTCTGGGTAGGTGTCATTCAGATGTTCTCTTACAACTTGAGAATTGTGGGGTGGCGCTCCATCTTGTTGAAAATAGATATCAACTTGGTTAGCCAGTGGCAAATCATCAATGAACTCATTAATTTGATTTCTAAGAAACTGTAGATATCTTTCCGCAGTAAGTTGTCCGTCGAATATTATTGGCCCCAAAAGTTTTCTTCCGATATCACCCATCCAGCAATTGAAACCAAATCGCTCTTGAAAATTTCCTTCTTGCTTCAGATGTGAATTTGTTCGAGACCAGTACCTTCTATTATTCCGATTGAACAGACCCAGGTTGGTGAATCGAGTTTCATCTGAACGAATAATTTTAAATGGAAAACGAATATTATCTCTGTATTTAGTCAAAAACCAGTTGCAATAAGTTATTCTTCGGTTGTGGTCGATATCGTAAAGATGTTGGTGTAGTTGGTACTTGAATGATCGCTAATTGAATTTGTGAAGAATATTCCAAACGGACGAATAACTTTTATCACACTCAGAAACAATTTGGCGAATTGACGCCGTACAATTCACTTTAACATAGGCCAACACGTTTACTTATTTTTCTTCACTGACGATGAAGTTATTGGCATTTTCTTCTGGTTCATTCCGCATTTTCCTTGCCAGTTTTGGAAAATAATGCCAAGTGGGATTGCGACGATTAGGGAATCTCTGAGCATGAATTGGAGCTGCATCAGTTGCATTCTTTTTTGCTTTTCCTTAAATTAGCAACATGCCAATTTTCTCGTTTCTAGTATAATTTTCCATATCAAATTATAAACTACGCAACAAATAAATTTCTAAGAGTGACATCATTTCCATTAGTCTTTTTGTTTAGGTAGTCCAAGCAACAGCTCCAATTGTTTGTCACGGATAACTAGAATAACAGGACAGGACAGTGCATAATTATAACGAATATGTATTATTTGTTATTAGGTTTGATCGCTTCTTGCAATTATTCAGAAAAATAGTGGAAATAAAGTGAACGTGTATGGTATCAGACCAAACACCATAATCTGTCAGCATTGATCACTGTAGACCAAAAACTCGAAGCCCCAAACCCTATGGAGTAAAAATATATGCCTTAATCGATGCCAAAATGTTTTATACAGCAAATTTGGAGGTCTATCTAGGAAAACACCCTGCAGGGCAGAATGACACTTCAAATTTAGCATTAGTGCCTCGTCTTTGTTTACCTGTCTTGTGATCAAAGAAATGTCACGTTGGACAACTTTTTCATATTGTGATAAAAAAACGAGTTAATTATTGTAATAGAATGCCCAGACTATTCAGTGGAGAGCGGTGTGGAGTTCTTTGGACCGCCTTGCTAGTTTAAAATTTATTTATGTTTCAAGCAAAGGTTTAAGAAATTGTAAATTTGAATGAACGCCACAATTTTTTGTTAAATTAGGATAAAAATTCAAATTTCCTATTTGAGGATGATTTCAAATCAAATAATGTTTCCTTCTGTGAATAACTACAACAATAAAACAAATACCAAACTTATATTGGTCTATTTACAAATATACATAAGTTTCTGCTGTATAACAAATATGTATGATGTCTGCTGTACGACAATTTTTCAGTTTCCAAAAAAGAAATATTGCTTTTGGTTGCTAAACCTGTCGGTTTTATCGACGACGATGTACCTCTATTATGTATTGTGTAGCTCGTAGTAGACTTCACGTAGTCGTGTGGCTCGCAATCAGGAGGTACCTATGGCTGCTGGGCGACCTATCAGGTGGAACATACAAGCATCAGCTTCTTGTCCTTGGAATGATAGTTCTCAGCAATACAACATGAGAAACAATATTGCTTGCATCAGAATTTGTTTTTACTAAAAATTCAACTTCTTGAAATTTGGAATTTCTCAATGCACTCTTCAACGCAGAGTTATTACAGTTGAGTATACTCTCATCAAGATATTATTGCTTGAAATCATCTGAACATACGAATCAGCTTGTGCTGAGATTCTCCATTTATATTCAATACTGAATTTGAAGATTCAAGATTAAATTTTGATTTATACAAAAATTGATCTTTGCTCTCTATAAAGAAAAGGAAAGTTGTTCTGATCTTGATCAGCCAAAACTATATTTCGCAAAGAATGCAATCAGAACCTGATATACGAGAATGACTTCAATTTCAATGATATCCAGAGCAAGTTTATAAGAATCATCTTTTCGTCAAATACTTCTTCACAAAGTTCTTCTGTATGATAAAAAATTCCAAACTCCAAGGATTAAATATATAATATATATATATATATATATATATATATATATATATATATATATATATATATATATATATATATATATATAATATATACCAAATAAAAAACATACCAAAGATATATCCAACAGATCTTGAAAAATATATAATATTCAACTATATTATACTTCTTGTGATTGACACCAAAAAAATATTCAAATACGGCGTGAGTGATACCATATATTTGGGAAACCTTCCTTGAACACCAATGGAGCCTTGTCAGAGAAAGCAATCTAATCAGATGAGACGGAACACTGATATCTTGATTCAATTCGATATATCACCTGTGATTTTTATAATTCCGCCTGAACTAATTTGAAAAAATAGATAGGGTACGGCACTGTGATCAATTATCGGATTGACCTGAATGAATCTAATCGCTGTTTACTGAACAACATGTATAGATGATTTAAGATATCAGTCTTTCTGGAGAAATATTTCACGTTCTCGTTAGGAAATATCTGAACGTGACATATATAAAAAAAAGTGGACAAAAAGAGTATTCTCACATACCTTGATATCACACTGAACCCACTGATTTGAAATCACTTTCGCAGAAGAAAGGCAGATGCTCTAATTCATTAGTTATTTCAACATGAACAAAATTCTATTTCTCTACTTAATGACTGACAAATTTCAGAACCACGATCTCTCGATCAAAGCTCGATCGCTAACAAGGGGCAAAAATCCCTTGTCACTTCCTTTCATAGCCAATCGTCCTGTCAAATCCCTCGCTTTCGTTCATACTTTCCTCAACTCTAATGACTGTTCGCCGTTAGATGGCGCTAAGATTTCTAATGGGGATTCGTCGATTGGAGTTAATAAGATAACTTGAGCTACTCTTTTTTTTGTATCTCTGAGCATATCAATAAGAAATGTAACAGATATATCGTTACTGCAACACCGTCCTACTATTGTTGTAACTTAACGTAAAAACAGAACTGAATCCAGAAATACTGTTGCCGGAAAAATCAATTATGTTTGCTTTTAGAGACAAATGTACACTCGTTTTGTACTCTCCAAAACGCAAAAAATGTCTTTTTACTATCGACCATACATTACGATGATGCTATTGATGGGGAAACTGGCAAACCGGAGATAATTATCGATCACAACAGGACGAAAGGAAGTGTCGACGTTGTTGACAAAATGTGTGAAGCATACAATTGTGCTCGTGCAACTAGTCGTTGACCAATGGTGATTTTTTATAGTGCCGTGAACATTGCTGGAATAAATAGTTACATAATTTATAATAGTATTACTCAAACAAAAATCGAGAGAAGGAAATTCTCAGAGAATTTAGGATTCTAATTACTTGATACGCATATTTGCCGACGAGCTCAACAACAAAACATTCCTAGGACAATTCGCTTGCGACTTGTTGAAATATGTGGACTAGAAATTTAAAATATTGTTCCCGAAATTGGAACTCATGGCGCTGCACGTTCTGCAGCACTAAGAAAAGTCGAAGAACGAAATATTGGCCATTGACAGTTTGTATGCTGCATCGGCAATGAAAAAACGAATAGAAAATTGTAAAATATACGGGTTGTCCCATTCAAAAATAAACGTATTGTTCGTATATCTGAGAAACTGTACAGTTGGAAACGTCGAAAATATAAAATTAAAAATCGCTGGTCCATCTATATACATAACCAAAATTTTGTTATTGTATTTTACGGGATGTCAAAGATATCTGCATGTTTCCATACTTCACGCGCGCACTGTATAATAAAAATGAATCTCGCAAAACGTAAGAACGGCTGGGGATAGAGAGAACGAGGAGATGGCTCGGTGGTTGAACTATTGTCTACCAAGCAGAATGTCACAGGAACGAATCCCGGTTAGAGTATAAAATTTTTTATTTTATAAAAACAACCACGACGATTTGGCTAATTGTTTTTTTGAATGTTCGTAATACTTCGAAGAGTTTTAGGAAAACAAAGGATTCATTGAGAAGTACTGGACCGTGTTTTTGAAATTTTCTTCGGAAAACGGAATATTGAACGGAAAAACGGGATTACTGAGATAACATGATAACGGAAAAACGAGATAACGAAATAACGGGAAAACCGAAAAATGGAATGATGGGAAAACGGGATAACGCGATAATGAGATAACGAGAAAACGGCATAACGGGAAGAAACGAAAAAGGAATAACGGAAAAACGGAATAACAAAAAACCGCGATAATTGGAAAATGGGCTAACGGGAAAAACGGGATAACTTGGTAACGGAATAACGGGCAAACAGGATAAAGGGAAATTGAGATAACGCGAAGCATGCAGAGTCAAAGGCATAATCTAGATGGAACAACATACAACATAAAAACGACTGGAATGCTGATTATCGTATCTGTAATAGTTTAAAAGATGATGTTGATAACTTAACAAATTTAATGGTCACCTCGACTCATGTAGACTATGAAATTGAAAATTGAGATGAAAATAAATTGTATATTCAATAAACAATCAAATTATAAAAAAACACATTTTTTCAAATGATCAATTTAAAAAAGGAAATTTTTCTTCAATCTTTTGTTCAATATTTGAAAAAAAAAAAAATCTAATAAATAAAATGGCAAAAAAATCCAAAAATATGAAATCAATTTTTTAAATTGTGATTTCTGGCATACAAATTGCACCAAAAATGTTGAGTTCGTGTAATCTAATGTTATTTTGATTTAAGAAAACAGTGATAATAATTAATGTGAATATTTTTTCAAACGATTCTCTTTCATTTCTCAGTTTTTTGTTGGCTTTAATAATTTATATCTCATAGATTTCAACAATTGGAAACATCGCAATGTCATAATCTTATATAGTATTGTGATGAATTATCGACGGAGCTAAATAATTTAAGTTGCTTTTGTTTAACAATTATACGATTCAAAATATAAACGGATACTCTGAAATAATTTATAATTGAAAATAGGCTCATTGGATCTGACAAAGGCTTTCGACACAGTGAATCACACACGTTTGCTGGAAGTCTTGGAGGACGCAGAAATCCGAATTAAATCAATAGAACTTGTGCAAAGCTTTATTCAAAATAGAAAACAGCCAGTCAAAATTAACGACCCCAAAAGTTCAGAGGAGAAGGAGGTATGTTGCTGTGTTCCACAGGGTACCGTACTCGGACCAATCTTATTTTCGATATATTTTAACAATTTATTGAATCTGAACTCAACTGGAAAATTGTATAGCTCTGCAGATGATACTGTAGTCATTAACTCTGCAACCACCTGGGAAAAATTGAAAAACAAGGCTTTTAATTATCTTTCAAAAGTTATAGATTGGTTTAGTAATATGCAACTAACAGTAAACTTTGAAAAAACTCATTTTGTACCGTTTGCAAGTTATTTGTCATCTCTACCGATATTCAACCCATTGTCAGTAGACAATCAAGGAGTATCCTTTGACATACAATCTGCGAAACACACGAAATAACTTGGAATCACCATTGACTCCCACTTAAAATGGGACGAGCATGTGCATGAGGTAACAAAGACGTTGGGATATATGCTATTCAAATTCAAATGCCCACGCTCTATGTTGGATCCAACCTACCTGAAAGTTATATATTATGCCCTGGTAGAATCTCGCTTACAATACTCTATTCTGATTTGGAGGGGAATTCTTCAGACGCACCTGAAAAAATTAGAAATAATACAGAAAAAAATTCTCAAAATAATCTATGGTAAAAAATATACTTACCCAACAAAATCTCTTTTTGTCGAGGCCAAAGCACATGACATTAGACAACTTCACTTGTTCACCGTTGCCAAATATATGAATGGAAACAAAGGATGTCTCAACAAAATAGAACACCAATACTCCACTAGATATCGTGATAGAGAAAATGTTCAGATCAATTTAGCAAGGAAATCAGCAGGGCAGCAATCTTTCACTTATATAGCACCCAGATTGTACAATTTCCCACCAAGTATGTACAGAACATATTTATATACACTGAATTTATTCAACCTTTTCAAAAAAATATTCAATTTTTTTTTATTTAATATTGAATTTCATATAGTAGAACATTTGTTCACTGGCACTGGTAGAAGAACAGGGATGGATGCGTCCACAACTGAACCAGTTGTAGCCATTTATCCATATGTCAAAGATTGTAATAACTCTGTAACATCATTGTATAATATGTGGATAATAAATTTATTATTTTTATTTGATAGGGACCTGATTGTTACTCTTACTCACCTTCGACCTTGCTATATTTGTAATAGATTAATTATATAACCCATGAACAAACCAGGACTGGTTTCAAATGGGGGATTCATATGTTTATTCAGCCTAATAACTCTTACTCAATTTCAATTTCATAATTCTCCACCACCAAACTATCCTTGTAATTTATATCTGAATATTCATACTTTATATTTGAATTCATATACTTGAATAAACATTATTATTATGTACTTTGCTAGTATATCAGTCAGTACACATGGTGAGAGTTTATATCTATTTCCTGTACCTGAGTATTATATAACCCACAATGTTACGAGCTCGAAAACGTCGTGCAAATCTTTCTCGTAAAACCAAAAAAGCTCGACAAGAAAGTGCACGTCGCGAAACTCAGTCTCCGGCATCGCGACAGAAACGATTGCAACACGTTATAGATCAAATAGGTTTTAGTTATAATAGCCAATGATCCGAAAAAAAATTACCGTCTTATAATCCTAACTAAAAAGTGTAAAATAAAAAAAGTTAATTCAAATAACGACTTTAGATTATTACGGTCTCAAAATCCCAAATAAAAAGTGTAAAATAAAAAAAGTCAATTCGAAAAATCAAGAAACTCGACTGCGTACTTGTACTTCCAAAAGACGGAAACAAGATGACCAGAAAATATTGTCAGAAAATTATGTTTTGAGAGGTTAACTATTAAACTCCATACTTTAAACAATCTTATGCAGTCGGTGGCTATAATATATTTTAATTGAATTAAAGAATATGCCCCCGACTGCGTGAGATTGTTCAATAGTTGACCTCTTAAAACATAATATTTTGACAATATTTTCTGGTCGTCTTGTCTTTGTCATCTTTTCAAAGTACTCTTTTACGCAGTCGGGTTTTTTGATCATTCAAATTAATTTAACAAATTTCCTAATAATTTTTGCAATTGTTTATGTGCGGTTTGGAAGTTTTGGACATTTTTCTAGACGTAGTTCTGAATCCAAAGAGTCATCACTCATATATTTACGAGCTTCAGCAAGAATTTACACCATTCTGGGTTTGTGATCTAGACGTACCAAAGTTGTCTTTCAGTGTTGAATGATTGTTCCCAATGGATAGTTCCATAGTGGATGTACACCTTTTCCGAAGTTATAACGGCATTTTTTTTTCAATTATTCAGGTGTATCCTTTCTTTGCACCCCTTCTATATAAATTAATACTTGGTGATTGATAGTGGGAGCAGGTCCTCTACCGCTTTCAATCAAGCAAAGAACAATAATGATGTTATCAAACAATCTGCAAGCGGAAGTCATCAATTTCCCGAGAAAAATGTCTCACAAAAACACAATTGGCGAAGTGTTGCGGGAAGTTTAATTACTTCTCATTAGTTTCGAGTAAACTGTTGTGGATATAGCTATCTATCACCATTTCTTTCAACGGCGAGCAATTTATCAAAATGAATGCGTGGAAAATTGGTGTTTTGACAATACTATTTCTCATTGTGTTCGATAATTGTTTCGAAAGGTTAGCACGCCATCACAAAGAGCAATATAATTGTTGGAAGAAATTGATATACGGATGTGGGATTGAACAATAACGATGGATGCCACATGGGAGAATTGGCCCAATTGAACGAATGTTTTGCTGTGCAAATACAGGATAAAGCAGCCCATACCATCGCATTCGGATCATGTATTTTTCAACTCGTTGTGATATATGGGTTGAATTCTATCGGAAGTGATTCACCTATGATATGCTATTTTATCACTACTCGTTTCGGAATGTATCATTTCTTCTGATAATTCGATAGACAAAACCATACATACCATGTTTGAAAAGGGAAACATTCTCAATTTAATATTGAATAGAAACATTTTTCTGTGAATTAAAAAATCCACGATAAAATTAAGTAATTTTCTGTACATGTCTAACAGAAAACAACTACTTCCCCGGCTTTAGCCACGCTGGACATTGAACTACATCTGATAGATATTGAAAAATAACACTATCTGATAATGAAAATTTTCTATTTTATTTTCTATTCCAGTCCTAATTAGGAACTCATATAGATGAATGAGGCAAAGAAGAATGTTTTCCAAAAGAAAGTACTCACCAGAAATCATTTGCAATATTGATGCAAGAGAGGCATCGCATTCACTCGGTGTTCAATACATTTTAGTCGACGAAAATTTATTTTACGCTTTCACGATCATCACGAAGATCGGAAGAAATGGAAAACATATTTTCTAGAAGCAGTATCACTTTGCAAATGTGGAAAAATGATAGAAACATTTATTTCAGAGTGACACTCTTTTTTTTGACATTCAAACCTGTCATGGGGTATGATAGATTGATTTGTTGGAAAATATGAGCAGGGTGTTCATAAGATCAGATGTGAAATCATCTGCGACTCAAAGATAAACTTTAATCACTATCTTCCATCGTTCAAGATAACCTCTTGAACGATGGAACATTTCCTTCCGGGGTGTATCCCCAATGTAACAATTTAATTTGAACTTCAACTTATTCTATTTTCACAATTTGAATTTATGACACAATGTTATGAGAACAGTTCCAACAATGCACATGAAGTGGAACACCTCTATCAAAATGTAATTATACAATCGCTTTAACTTCGAAAATTCAAGTAGTTCAAAAAATCACCTTTGTGAACTTTATACTGGATTAAGAGCTTTATACCGAAATATGGCTCTATTTCGGTATATTAGAGTTTTGTCTCTTCAAGATGAAGAATATTACTCTGCAAGTATCTTGAGGAGAACAAAAAATTGAAACTTGTGATCTCATTTATGAATGCGCCAACTGCTCTCGTTCATGAGGTTGTTTTTCGCCGCAAGATCCTATTCATTTCATCAAGAAATAAGATTGGATAATATTTTATATAGAATATCAATTTTCAATATTACTTTTCTTTATATTTCAAAAACTGGATATAATAAATCAATGAAACTCACACCAATGTAGGGTAATTTACTTTAGAGTATAACTGAAAAAAAATATTCAAATTGACAGGTCCATACAAGAATAATATATTATATGCAAAACCTATTTCAACTTGATTTGTTCACACCCTCCGTATAAAATGTAATTGTAGCTTTTTTCAGCTAAACATAGTGAGCAAATACTATAAGTCTTCCACAAGTAGTTTTGGCTTCGAAGCAGATTTATTGTTTTAAAAAGGCTGTTCTAAGTGACTAATGTTAAAAACATGAAGTATAAAAAACAAATATTTTTTGAAACAATCAGTGTTTTGGAAGTTTAAACTTTTGAAGAAAATATTCCTGTCATAAGGAAAGACTCCCAATTAAAATATTTTTAATGAAAAATGCTCAGTACCACTAATGGGACCAGTGATGAAGGATTGGCGAAACATGCTAAATTGTCGCTATTTTTGACCCACCCGTATCATGGGCGGCTTCTTTTGTCTTAACGACTGACTGACTGACATGTCATTCGACTTCCTTCAAACCAGCAATTCAGTTACTAATCATATAAAAAGAAATATTTTTGGATAAGTGAACCTTACTATGATTTAGTAAAACAGCCATTTTTATGGTTTTGAAAAATTTATATCTTTGAAACTAAACATATGAACTAATTTGAACTTGCACGTATAACTACTAGAGATTTGTACCACAATATCCCAAAAATTTTTCAAAATTGGCTGCGAGCCATTTTCCTATGTATTTGGTGCGGGGTTCTTTATAAAATATCGCTTTAATTATGGATAAAGAAAGTGAATTCAGTGATACATCTGATATTCCTGCCGATGTGATGGAGTTAGCGGAAGCAGTTTGCTTAGAACTCCTACCAGTAAAGTCCAGACTACTATATGAAAAAAAAAATATGCATTTGATGGTTGGCGTTGTCAGGAAAAAATGTCTTAGGTATCAGGAGCCGTCATTCTTAAGTATTTGGAAGAACAAATCTAAAACTATGAAGCCGTCATCCCTGTGATCGAAGTTTTCTATGTTAAAATCAACTTTAGCTGTTAACAAGAACATACTTATAGGTGATTTTCCCAAACTGAAAGCATTTCTTATAAAAACTTTTCAACAAAAAATTAAACCGACGAAATACGGAACTGAAAAGTAAGAAATAAAATAAACCTCAATAACTAAGCTCCTAAACTAATGTAAGTAACTAATTTTGAGTCGGCGCCAAACAAACAAGCAAATGAATTAGGTAAGGCGTGAAATGATGGCATCGACTTTCGCGGTGACATTCTGAAATTGTTTTTGAAGTAATTTAATAATCTTGATTAATTGATTGTTCGTTTGGCGCCGACTCAAAATCAGTTACTTACATTAGTGTAGGAGCTCAGTTATTGAGACTAAGAAGGTTTATTTAAATTTTTACCCCTCAGTTCCGTATTTCGTCGGTTTGATTTTTTGTTCAAAAGTTTTTATTTTTCAATTTTTTGTGGCTGAAATCTACTAAATACTACCTACTTGTTTTTTTATTGCTTCCAAAATACTTGCTCACCCGCCTTACTTCAACTATTACCAGTTAAATAAAATGATTATCTACTTTTATTATTTTTTGTAATATAAATTATTTTTGTTGTTCTGGTTGGTTTATTTCATTACTTTGTATATCATTCCATCCTCTCATAGAATATAATGAATGTGACGGATGTAGGAGAACCAAAGTAATGATAATAGCCACATTTTTCCACCCGTAAGGGTTGATAATTCCATTCGAAATCCAAATATGAGGTATACCCCATCTAAGAAAAAGAGAATCATCCAAATCGAAGAACCCAGTACGAAGTTATGCCTGATAGAATTGGTTAACGGACCAGAATTCAGAGGGTGAGTGATCAACATCCTTCATTTTGCTACCCTTAGGGGTGGATTTCATCTTTCAAATACCGATGGGATCAACTTCGAAGTACACCCTATCCACTGAAAAATAACGGAATCGGACACGTCTCAGTAGAAAGTTATGCGTGGTAATACATAAAAAAAAAAAATACGCGTAGACTAGAGAACCGTCTCCTTTTGGTTTCGTCGGTTGAAAAGAAAAACTGCCGATTATAAGCCGAAAACGGCAATTTTTTTCACGAGAGAAGGGGTAACATAATTTCAGATTGATGCTGTGGATGAAAAACTTTTATTGATGAAAGTATCTATGATTATGGGATTGTCATGCGCCTGTCGCCGGGGCAAACTTTCCAAAATGTCAGATAGTGCGGACAAGGATACTTATATAATTATTAAAATTCCTGATTCAAGAACGAAAATACAGAGAACATTTGTAGTTCCAAATAACAATGAACACAAATTTAATCCAGTTGAAATTTGCCGTAAGTACATGTCACTGCGTCCTAAGATAGCAGAAAACTCCAGATTTTTTCTTCAATATAGGAAAGGAAAATGTACAGTTCAAGTAGTCGGAACAAATTTTGCAAAATAAACTGGCCATAGTTTTGGAAGGTCCTCTGCGTCGCTTTTAGTTGGCTCAGGGGCTGATATTTTGAGACCTTAACATCATGGTGGATGGTGATCGTCGACCGTTGCAGAAGGCTATGTGGAGCAGCCCGTGGAAAAAAAGTGAAAACTGGAAACGGTATTTTCAGTGGTGATATCGAAAAAAGTGGAAATGTCGAAGTCGAGAACTATGATACTTGTAACAATATACAAGAAAAGTCATTTGATTTAGTATTACCAAAATCATCGTTAGGAATTAACATACAGAATAAAAGCAATTCTACTATCAATATTGTTGTGAAGTAATTTGGAACATGCTTTATATAGTTGATTGACTGTCACTGTGATGTTAGAATAATTTGTCAGTTTAGTTTTCTCTGCAAGTATAAGTATTGCGTGTATATTTGTATCATTTGAATCCCTGCTTATCACTGGAGATCCAATAATCTCAACAGGTTACGGGCCCAGATTCAAGGGGTTGAAATATAGAAAATCTCAGGAGTAAGGCCCTAAGTAGTGAACTTGCGATCCCCGATCAAACATGTCATATCAGTTACCCACAATCGAGAAACTGAAAGGGACAGAAAATTACGACGCGTGGAACGTCGTAGTTAGAGCCTATCTCGAAGATCAGGATTTGTGGGAAAGTGTTTCTAGTGAGTCAGATGATAAGAAGAAGGAAACGAAAACCCGTTTGGAAATAATCTTACTGATTGATCCCATGCTGCATATTCATTTTCATGAGACAAAAGCCGCCAAAGAAGCTTGGGAAAACCTTGCAAAAGCATTTGAGGACACCGGTCTCACGAGAAAAGTAGGTTTGCTGCGAACTTCAATCAGTACTCGTCTTGAAGATTGTCCAAGTGTCGAAGAATATGTGAATAAGGTCATTCAAACCGCTTACAAGCTTAATTGCATTGATATGAAAGTTTCCGACGAGTGGGTTGGCGCTATTCTTTGAGCTGGTCTTCCAGATCAGTATAAACCCATGATGATGGGAATTGTAAGCTCTGGCATTGAAGTTACCGCTGATGCAATAAAAACTAAATTATTGCAAGACATTTGTGTTGAAAAGTCCAAAAAACGTTCTGCGATGTTTGGCTACGGAAACAAAAATTGTTCAGATTCAGGCACCCATCGAAGTCGTGAACGTAAATATGTCATTGCTAACAGTTCTTCATATACCAGGAATGGTTCCAAAGGAACAGACAAACGACCACGTTGCTACAAATGTAACAGGTACGCCGGACATATTGCAAAAAACTGTGATGAGAACAGTTCCAAGAAACAGGTGTTCGTGCAGAAGAGTGACAAATCAGAATTTACGATGTTCACAGCTTTGTCAGCACTTGTCAAATCAACTGGAAATGATTGGTTTCTCGATTCCGGATGTTCCTCTCACCTGACCGTAGATGAATCCAACTTTATCAGTGAGGAAACATCGTCGAAATTAACCATCACAGCTCCCAATGATCAGCAGATGGAAACAGACTGTGTTGGTGATAACCAGTTACCTGTGAGAATTCCTGATCAATATTTTATTGTGAACGTCGAAAATGTGTTTTATGTCCCTGATTTGAAAGTGAATCTCTTTTCTGTGAGTCAGATCGTTCAAAAGGAAAACAAAGTGAATTTTAATTCGGAAGCAGCTCAGATCATAAATGCTCAAGAAAAAATTATTGCAACTGTCACATTGCAAAATTACCTTTTAAAAATTGAAAGGCCCTCTGGAAATGCAATGCTGACATGTTTTGATACGCTACGAAATGCTTTATTATGGCACAAACGTATGGGTCATGTGAATCTTTTCAATTTGAATGAGCTCAACAATGGATCAATGCATGGCATACAATTTAATGAGAAAATTCGCAGAGGATTTTTATGTGAAATCTGTGCTACCAATAAGATTCATCGATTATCTTTCAGTGAAAGGACTACCAAGACATCCAGGTTGCTTCAGATAATTCATTCTGATGTTATGGGTCCCGTTGATTGTTCTCTGGCAGGTTATAAATATATGCTAACATTCTTGGACGATTTCAGTCATGAGACATTTTGTTACTTTCTTTAAACAAGAGATCGAGTTTTTGATCGTTACGTCGAATTCCAAAATTTTGTGAAAAATCAATCCGGCCAAAAAATTCAGATTTTGAGAACAGATAATGGTGGAGAGTATTGTTCCCAAAAATGTCATGATTATCTTAATTCCACTGGGATTGAGTCAGACCACTGTGCCTTCTACACCTGAGGAAAATGGCAAGGCTGAGCGGCTCAATCGTTCAATAATGGAACGTACCCGATGTCTCCTGAGCAAATCTGGTCTTCTGAATAGTTTTTGGGCTGAGGCTGCCTAAACTACGGTTTACTTACTCAGTCGATCCCCGACTTCATGTGTCGAGAAGACTCCGGAGGAGATTTGGTGCGGACTGAAGCCTACTGTAGCACATGTTCGCATTTTTGGTTGCAAAGTATATGCACATATACCTGATTCAAAAAGAAAAAAACTGGATCCGAAGTCGAGGCCCTGTATTTTTGTTGGATTCAGTCTTCAGTCCAAATCTTACAGGTTGTACGATCCTGAAACCAAAACTGTCATAGTCTCGAGAGATGTGATTTTCTCTGAGTACGAGGAAGGAAATTCACTTCTGAATAAATCTTCTGAGGAACGTAGGATGTTTCTCTTTTCTGAGCCGGACCATGAGTCAGATTCAGGACCGCCTATCGAAGATTTTTTTTTATGAAGAAAGAGACGATAGTTCTAGCGAAGAACCCCCAATCGGAGAGGATCAGTCTGATCCAGATTTTATACTTTCAAGGCAAACAACAAGTCTTCTCGAACAACATTTCCGAAGAGAAGACCAAATTAGAAGACCACCACAGACTCACGATGATAATGTGAGTTATTCGGGTTTCGTTGAAAATTTCAGCAAATCAAATTCTGTTGAGGAAGTGCTGGCAAGCCCAGACAAAAAAAATTGGCTCAAGGTGATGGATCGTGAATATAAAGCCAAGATCAACAACGGCACATGGGAATTGGTGGATCTTCCTTCAGACCGAAAACCTTTGAAATCAAAATGGGTTTTTGAAATAAGGAAGGATGCTTCTGGAAAAGTAACCCAATATAAAGCACGACTTGTTATTGAAGGCTGTGGTCAAAAGAAAGATATAGATTACGAAGAGACGTATTCTTCTGTAATCCGATACAGTTCTTCTAGTCTCAGCTGCGCAATACAACCTTGGAATAGAGCAGATGGATGCAGTAACAGCTTTCCTCCGGGGAGATCTCACAGAGGAAATTTACATGCTTCAGCCTGGAATCTACGAAAAATCAAGTGAAGTATGCAACGTTAAAAAATTGTTTATGGCCTCAAACAGGCAAGTAGAGTTTGGAATATTAAGTTTGATAGTTGTTTGAAAAATTGCAAGCTCAGACAATCCAAATTCGATTTTTGCATATACTATCATATTCCCACCAATAGAATATTGATAGTGGTCGTGTATGTCGACGATCTTTCGTTATTTTCAAATGATAAATTGATGAAGTATGACCTTGAAAAACTGTTGATAAATAGTTTCAAGATGGTCGACATGGAGAGGCAAAGTCTGTCTTAGGATTCCGGATCACGCGCGATCGAGTTGATCAGAAAATTTGGATTGAGCAACAAGCTTACATTGGAGATGTGTTGAAAAGGTTCAACATGCTTGATTGTAATCCCGTCGATACGCCGATCTCTCCGAATGAAAAGCTTTCTAAGGAACAATCTCCAGAAATATTGGACAGCTGTGAAGCGTATCATGCGCTACCTCAAGGAAACAGCTTATTGGAAACTTGAATTCAGTGGTAGGGAGACAAACCTCACTGAAATTACCGGATTTAGTGACTCGGATTGGGCAAGTGACGGAGATGAGCGACGCAGTGTCACACCGGCTATATCTTCCTGAAAAATAATTCGCCTATCTCGTGGGCCACTAAGCGTCAACCTACCATAGCTCTGTTGACTACTGAGGCTATGAATATGGCCATGTCAGCAGCGATACAGCGATACACTTTGGCTCCGAGGTTTGGCTAGTGAACTATTCTCCACTTCTGCGAAACAGCCAACTTCAGTCCATGTTGATAACCAGGGCGTTCAGAACTTGGCTCAAAACAGTAATTATCAGGCTCGAACTAAGCACATCGATGTGCGACATCATTTTATACGGGAACGTATTCTGCGCCAAGAAATCAAGTTGGATCATGTACCAACACAAGGGATGATAGCGGCTTTCTTTACCAAACCCTTGAATCGCGATAAATTTCGTCAAGGACTTGTCCTAAATAGAGAGGGTGTTGTGAAGTAATTTGGAACATGCTGTATATAGTTGATTGACTGTCACTGTAATGATAGAATTTGTCAGTTTAGTTTTCTCTGCATGTATAAGTATTGCGTGTATATTTGTATCATTTGATTCCCTGCTTCTCACTGGAGATCCAATAATCTCAGGTATAAATATTGTAAAAAATCAGTATGGATAGAATATGATTGTAATATGTTTAATAAAAAACGATTGAAATGAGAATGATCGGTATTGTGTACCTATTACCTGTATTTGAACAACGTAAGTCTGTACTTTTTTTAACGCCGTGCAGGTTTTTTTTTGCACTTTGTTCAAACTAGCCTATTTTGACATCTAAAAGTCATCAAGGATGATACATTGTTGACGTGAGTATTGGAAAAAATACTTTCGAACACACCAATGAACAAAGTATATTGTTGTATTTTGTACTAACCTGAGTCTGGAAAAAGTTCGAAATTTCCTTCATAAATTTAGATTTGTACATTATTTCTTACGTGAATGTATTCTATTTTTATTAGTGAATTACCATTGGTCGGGCGAAGCCAACTCTGGAATCCTGGTATTATAGGTACATCCAGCAGATGTTCATAATCATTGAAAATTCTCAGGTTTTGTTTCGAATAATTTGACCGCTTCAATTATTGTACAGATTTTATTATTCATTAATTCAGCCAAATTTCATCCAACTCTCTAATAATTCATTACCGAAAACGAACCCATTTGCGAGTTGAGAGATAAAACATGTCGAATGATTCTGGAATTTTCACCTGTGAAACGAAGCTCTCAACTTTATAAATCATTCTGAACATAGTTATTACCGAATGTGTATTCGTACTCAGTGTCATTATATAAGCAGTTGATGATTTGTGAGCGCCATTAATATACAAAACTACCGACTTTATGACTGCCCATAAATCAGGTTTGCATGGAAATTACGCGCAATTTTTCATGGATATTGCTGAAATAATGAATTTGTTATAGACGTGATAGATTACTTTTAGATATTGCCCTAATATTTTGGTTCGAGCTCTTCGATATAACCGTTATTCGCTTAGCTTTGGAAAATGTGAATTACAGATGGTGTAGATATTTCTCGGTTATTGATTAGGGTTATGTGGGCACTTGACCCTTATATACTGAGATATTTTGTAATAAATCGACCTTCTCAGAACAGCAATAAGATAGAGAAAATTCCGCTCTATTGTGAATTGAATGGCTTTCTATCTGAAAATAATAATAAATGATAGGTGAACATATATTCATTTGTAAATTCAGATTGAAGTTTTATCTCAGCATCGGGCAGAAATTATTATCTCATTTCCCCTGGAATTCGTATGTTTGAAGATAAATCTCTAAGAATCTTTCAGTTACGAAAAGAGAAATGGGAAGAACAAAATTCCCTTTCAACAGAAATGAAATTCACTAGAATACATTTGATATCATCAAAATGTCAGAAGACGTTACTGCTGATGAAAATTGGTATTGTCTGGAAGTTTAAAGTCAATCAAGAAATCCAAAACCGCGAACAATATACAGAGCTCGATCCTCCCTCCATGTTTTTGATATAAAAAACTGATTCACAGGGCATTTATAAAATTCGAAATAAAATTCATAAAGGGTCACTCACGGTCGATGCTAGGTCAGACGTTTACGGAGAACGGAACATAGGATTATTTTAAAATTTCGGTTTCTTGGGTAATTAGTTCTGTTCTATCGATCTATAATATTATCAGCACTGCAGTGTTGCCGCTCATATTGAGAAGTAGCAACAACTTTGATAGTTTAAACAGGAAACCCTGTAAATTATTGCATGTTTTGCTATCTCCAGCGGTTTCTGAGAAATTATTTGATTCCCATATTTTTTGTGCAAAACATACCTTCAATAGACAATTTGCGAAAAATGTCAATTTCTAAATCATGAACTCATTATGAATAGCCAAAAAGCAAATGTGTCTTCAATAAAAGAATAAGTTTCATATCATTCATATATATTGTGAAATCCACTCTTAAAATTTGTACAATTTGTCGATGTCATCACGTGATAGCAAACACGCCTTCTATTGGTGTGATGTCAAATGGTTGTAACTGTCTAGTTTGAAGGCTGTTTTGTTCACCTTCAGTTTTCAGTCGCAGTTGGGATGGAGGAAATTTCACTCGCAACGTTGCCAAGTTTCCCAAATATCATAGCCGCGATTTTGATGCTTATTTGTGCATATTTTTTTCCAAATAATGAATTATTGTTGATGATTTTCGACCATGATTCATAGATTGATTCTTAAAAGTCAATTCGGATATATCTTTCGTAGTTATGTGTTATGGTTATGAGTGAAAACATTAAATATTATAACATCATTTTTGGCATTCTTCTAAATCAAGTGTTTTCCACGAATACTATTTGAATACTTCACTTTGAGATGGAGGGCAACCCTCACATTTAACAGAATTGACTAGGTACTCCTTCTACCTCATTACACTTCAGCACAACACTGTTGGGTTTCACAGAGACCTTATGTTCAGGAGTTATCCTCCCCCTGACCAAACAAACATCTCCTTCTCTCTTCTCCTGCACATATACAACAGCTTTGTTCCCGTAGCTCTCTCTAGTTGATCAAAAAAAGGTACATCCCATCATACTAGTTGTTTATAAAATATAAATGGGTATTTCATGCACTAGGCATGGAAACACTCACCTTAAAGCTTTTATTCCTCTCATTTCCTCACTCATGTGTACCCCCATATCAATGATGATATGTATTCATACAAAATAACAAAATTGTTCCTGTCAAAAAAAAATCTGAAATTTGTAATTTTTTATTATAGAATTATATAACATGAAATAAATGAAACTGAATAAATCCCAGGCCCGGGACTTAGGAGTCTCTTCACAAAAAAATAAATATAAAGTGGTAGACCACAAGCAGAAAACAACAATTTTTCTGTCAAATACCACGCAGAACGTTGAATGATATCCACCTGAAGATCTATGCAAACTTTAATTGACAATGAAAATTTATTGCAAATATGTCTTTCTGATAAACTTGATTATGTTTAATTCATGCCTGGCCCGCCTTACAATTCGCATAACGTTTTCAGGCTCTTGGCCCTCATAAGTACGGAGTAGTCACCAGTCAGAGATCTGGAGAACTCTGGCCGAAGCGAGACCCAACACAAATGAAAACACCATCATTAATATTTTCACTGCGGAAACCGTATATCTACGTAAAAAAATTTCGTGATCGTACCACCGGAACCTGATAAATACGCAGGACCTTTTTGTGTGTTAACTGCGGGTACCGGTCAAATACGCGATATTCAATGTAATTTGTGTTGCCTATAGATGGTAGTTTGTTTCAGGCCGAGACGTTTACAAAATGTTTGAAAACTCTGGTGCTTTACTGCCGGAGCTGTATGAATCAGAATTTTGTTCAGCAGGCACGAACTCAGAGGCATTGTTTCCCAAATTTATGTATTTTTTTATAAGATCGGCTTGCTGCAACAGTAACGTTTTGATATGACCTAAGCCTGCAGGTATTGTGGTTTTCAGGAAAATAAGTTAATGAAAATGAGAGATAAGTTGAACTAGTAAAGAATCAAATGCAGGTTGGATAATTCTCGCTCATCCAACATCGAAAAACATGGCTTGCAAAAATAAATATTTACAGGAACTTCATGAATTTCCAATGAACAGTGACAGTGAGGATGAATCCAATAATTTTTCAATATATTCTTGAGTGTATATTCCCTTCGGAAAGAGTGAATCACAAGTATTTTATTGTAGTCAATCTGGCTTGTTTTTGGCAAACTTATATTTATTATCAAATTGAAATATATTTGTTATATATTCTTAGGGTATATTTCACTTGGAAAATGTAAAAGTTCTATCAAATTTGTATTGACCGTTACCTTCTCTTATTGACAAAATGAAAGATTGTTTCAATCCCTTGAAATCTCGTGAAAATTATTATTACTTTATTTCCAGATTTAGTATAGTTAGTAATTCTCCACTTATTCATGGCGAAAATAGCAGCCGGTCAATATTATAGTTGCCCCTAAATAATTGTGAGTATGGCTCTGGATGAAGAATATCTCGTTTCACTGCGGAAAGTACGCGAGATTATTCCTTCACCTAACTGCGGGAATCGTGTTGATCAGCCCCAGCTGCCAACAGCCGTATTGGAGACCTGTTGGTACGCCGGAAAAAGTAACTTTCAACTGGCGGTACCTAGTGACAGAAAGAAACACACCATACTATTCACCTATCTGAATAGGATTCTATCCCAATAGGAGTAGCTGTATGCCCGACAATGCGTATATCTCAAACAAAATGTAAAGTGTAATATTAGAAAACATGGGACATAATAGTCACTTCACAAAAAATTCTTGACGAATTGGAACAAGTGGTAGACCACAAGCAAAAACCAATTACTTTCCTGGCAAATACCAGGCAGAAATTTGAATGATCTCTACCTTGAAATACATGCAAACTTCCATTGACAATGAAAATTAATTGCAACTATTTCTTTTTGATGAACTTGAGTTCCTAATCAAGACTGGAATGAAAAATCAAATAACTATTTGAATAAAAATAAAAAAAATTATTTAAAGATTTTTTTTGGAGTAACGGTTCTTCCTCAATGTCTTCCAGATGTAGTTCAATGTCCAGCGTGGCTTCAGCCGAGAAAGTAGTTGTTTCCTGTTGAATATTGAAAAAAAAAATTATCGTGTATTTTTTAATTCACAGAAAAATATTTCTATTCAATTGCAACTATATTTTTTGTTAATTGATTGCAGCACAACGAAATATGTCAAGAGGAAATTGGGTAATATTGAGTTTCATGCAAAATTTATATCCAAATCATTAAAAATATCTTCGTGACAAACCATTAAATTTTTTGTTGATTGGAATTTCAATGTGACCGTCTGTTGTCGTTATCGCTCCTGCCATATTATATTATGGAAGGAAACAAGAACATTAGAAACTTCGTCTCTGCAGGATCCCTTTTCCAATTGTTACTATCTATAAAAAAACTAGGACTGTAACCGATACTTGAACAATTCATTGATATTTCTTTCAATCGATCTCAAAAATAACAAAAACATTGCGAAGATCACGTAAATGTTCCAGAATAAATAAGACATTATACCAATAGTCAAAGGTCAATTTCTGTATCACCAGTAAATGAAAGGTTGGTGGATAACTCAGTCTTTTTTTTATTCAGTATGGTTTTCATAGAACTGGTTATGCAGAGAGAGAGCAATACTTAGTATGATTACTAATATCCAGTGAGAACTAGATAAAGATACAAATTGTCATGGCTATATTGCCTAAGGGGCTTCGGAAGCAAGCTCAGAATAACTTTTTGATAACCAGATTATGAACTCAGAATCAACAGAACAAACATACACCTTCTATTGAGATATACAACAATAACTATACTTACACCTAGAACTATCTATACAATGCTGCCAGAACGGCAGCTCAGAAGTAGAAACTACATTCTACAACTGGCCTGGCTACGCTGGCCCTTACCGCAAATATGGACTGTCCCTCTATATTGTGGCACCTGATCAACTCAAGGTTAGTAATGTTAGAAGATAAAATAATAATTATAAAATTATATATAATATATATTATAGTAGGAAATGTTTATAAAATAATAAAAGATAATTCATTATTATTATTATGAATTTAAGTTATCGTGGTTCATGCTATGTTTGTTTCACAATTTTTCTATAGTTTTTACTATTCTAGAATCTTATACCATGTTCTAGTCAACGCATATGTCCCAAAAAGTCAGTACTGAAGTATCAGTATTATGATAAGCATGTTACCAACTATACATTCAATTTGCACAAACAATAAAAATAATATAGAAATTTAAATTCATGAAAAAACTTTGGATCTCGAATAGATGAAATATATATAAATGAACTCAAAATTTTTGGAAATAAACAAAAAATGTGGGTTGCCAAGGAAAAATGTAACAAGCTTTGGAAGATGTAAGAAAACGAAACCAGGTACCAATTTGGAAGAAAAAATCTTAATAAAACTCTAGAGAAAAACAAGCAAAACTATCCTTGAAAGTTATACAACGAATTCAGATACGAAAAGAATAAACAAACAAGAAAAAACCACTCACCTAATGAAGATAACAAAAGTCCAGTCCGTGAACAAAAAGGGGCCTTCTGCAGTGTCGCTGTACTTTTCCAGAGAGCACGAACACTTCTTACAGTCAGGGCAACACCAAAAAGAAAGAATAGCAGGTATTTCAAAAACCAGAACTGAATAAAGTGCAACATATCAGGACCAGACGATTATTTTGTTTATTTGATCACTTGTGTCCATTCATTTGAACATTTAATGGTTTTCTATGCTCTTAGTATGTTCAGATCTTTGAAACTTTTATTCACCAAGTATTTTATCAAACATAAACAAGTTTCACCATTTCACATCATTGTCTGAGTAAGATAAGTTAGATATCGCAGGGTAGGTCAATTTTAGGGATTTATTCAATAAAAACAATAACTATTTGGCGATTTTCTGCATTCTTTGTTTATCTATTGAGCACCTAATCATAATTTTTCCACAAAATAGCACGTTTGACATCAAGCAGCGCTACAAGTTGGCATTAGAGAATTCTGCCATGAGAGTGAAGATGCGTCGTACTCCATAGGCGTACCGACTGAGCTGTGATAAGGTGAAATACTGTTAAAAAAGGGTAAGAACAACCTAGCCGCAGTTTCATTAGTGTTATGATGGGTATTTATTTTTCAAAATTGGTTAATAAAAATAGGAAGTCAATGAAACAAATTTATCATAACAATTATTTTATGATGTCTAGTTTAAAAAGAATTAAATTAATAACAAAAACAATCATTATTACAATAACTATTAGCAATAATGAATATAAATATGAAGAGTCTATATTTAAAAAAAATAACAATAACAATCATTATTACAATAATTATTAGCAATAAGAAATATGAATATAAAGAGCCTATATGTGTGTGTGTGTGGGAAGTATTTGCTGACTAGTTAGGTACAAAACTAGGGATATTGGGGTGAGCAGCAATGAAAAAGTAAACTCCTTAAGGTGTATCCAAGGTTTCGGAAATGTTTATTTCCATCATCAGGGAGATGAAGAAACCAATACTAACACATATTCAAGTGCGAAACATTACGCTACTTACAACTTTATTGAGGTTGGTTTCAATGATGTTAAACATATTGATGCAAAAAAAAACGTAGACAAAGTTTCAAGTTACTACAACCACTTAGCATTAATTGAAATTATATGAATATAAATGTGCACTCTATGTGGTGTGACGAGTGAAACGGATAGGTTAGGAATAAATCCCGTAATTATATTTTAGCCAATGACACTTGACGGGTGTCACTTGAAAATAGTTACAGTTGTACCAACTGTAAGATTAGTACCAACTGATGTTACCAGATGGCGGTAATGTTAGAAAGAACTATTATTTGATATTCCATTATTTTCTTGGATCTATCTTACCCTGTCGCTAGCACTTCCACTGAATCGTAATTCATCTGGTGATCAAATTTATTCACATGTTTTGCCAGAGCACATCTTTCAGGATGCAATCTGCCGTCACTTTTATGAGAAATTATTCTGTTCGATAATGATCTCTGCGTTTGACCAATATATTGTTTATTAAAACCATGACAAGGAATACTATAAATTACATTTGACATTGAAAGTAAATTATCTTTAACTTTTGAATACATTGATCTGATGGTTAGAAATGTTTTATATGATAATTGAAAAATTTCAGGACTGTGAAATAATCTGGAAAGTTTAGGAGTGATATCTCTTATATATGGTTATGAAGTGAAAAAAGTTTAGTGCTAGTTTCATTGTTGTTTGAGATAATGTTCGAGTTATTACTGTTCAAGGTTAGTACTTCTGAGTGAGATTAAGTATTATATAGAATGTTATTAAGTAATGTTTTTGGATATGAATTTTCTGAGAAAAGGTTGAAGAGAATGTTTAAATTCTGTTTCTGGAATTTAGAATCTGATATTTTCAGTAAAACAAATGAAATTGAGAGTAATGAAAATCTCAGATCCTGAAGTCCATTTTTCAGAGAATTCATATCCAAAAACTTTACTTAATAACATTCTATATAAAACTTCGTCTCACTTAGAAGTACCAACTTTAATCAGTGATAACTCGAACATTGTCTCGAACAATAATGAAACTAACACAACCTCTACTCAACATTTTTCACTTCATAACCATATATAATAGAGATCACTCCTGAACTCTCAAGATTATTTCACAATCCTGAATAATTTAAAATATCATTTGAAACAGTTTTAACAATCAGATCAATGTATTCTAAAGTTAAAGATGAAACTCCCTTTTACTTTAGTAGGAGATTTAAGCCGGTTCTGGCTCTCCCCCCACCACTATGACGTCACGTGTGACCTTGAATAGTTGCAGGTGTGCAATGTGTGTGTTTGACCTTGAGATATGACTTTGAGATTTGTCATTGAGTTTTGATATTGGGTTTGGTCGACTTTGAGATTCGACTTCAGTTTTGACCTTGAATATGACCTTGAGATTCATAAAATTAAGTTTTGACTTTGAGATTTGACCTTGAGTTTTGATGTTGGGATTGTTTCGGCAACCAAAAGATTTGATCTCGATGTTTCTTTGACCTTGACTGAAGCTGTGGTGTAGGCATACATATTATGTGTGATCATGACCTTCATGAATCCTTGCACTCTCCAAGCGAGGAGGGCATTCATCCTGTGAGAGAGCTAAGAGTGAACTGCGAGTATTGATGAGTGTGTTGATGCTCAAGTGTGTAATGACCTTCACAGTCCCATCTACTGGAAATGGAGTGGGGATGCCTCTTATAAAAATGTGTGGAGTCGTTGATGAGAAATCAGATGTTAGATAATATCATCAGAGTGAATACAGAGTACGAGAAGTTTCTCAATTCAGTGAGTGTATGTTTTATAAGGTGAAATAATCTATATTTTTTCATACAGTCTTACTATGTCTTTTCTTCCAAAAGTTGTAGATTTGGAGAGAATCAATTCTTCAATAATTGAAAAGAGGGTGGGAGCTTTTGAACAAAGACCAATATCATCATTACCCATCGGTAAAGCTTTCAACATACTTGGTATGACGATTTGTATAACCCGATATGGGAGATCTATTCTAATGACATTACGTGATGATAATGATACTTTATTCAAATCATGGTTGTCAAAAGTATTTCGGATGAATTCAATGCGGACGATGTCAGTTGCATAAATGCTTCAGATTTCAAATATACAATAACATATTTGGGTCAGAGTCCACAAGTAGCAGGAGTTTGAGAACTCGTCCTCTAGTAGAATTCAACTACATTAAATGATAATATTGTTTATATGTTAATAGTTAGGATATAGTGATTTTATATTGAATATAGATATTTCTCCATTAAAAATAACATTCAGTGTAGAAGTACTATATTTGGAGCATCACATTTTCTCATGTAAGTAAAATTATTTGAATATCAATGGAATATATTAACAATTCTTTTTTCGTTTCAGTTTTCAATATGTGGATGCATTACTCGAGTCAATGTTGGACGGAAGCCGTGGACATCAATACAGCCATCGAGAGATTGAACTCCTACTTGAATGCTTTGAGTCAAGATGTCCTCCATGCTACAGTCTATGATTTGAATGTTTGCTTCGATGAAGATGAAATCCAAAGATGTGCACATTTATCCGAGAAGTACGTCAAGGGTACAATACTTTGTGAGGAATTCAACCAAGGAGCCTTAAACTTGCAACAATTCTGTGAAGAAATGATCAAATTGGATCTGGAAGGATTTCTCCACACCCTTTTACCATTCCTACCTGATGACATCATCGAGAAATATCAACTATATGATGAATATGATGATGAATATGATCATGTAGATATTTGATATGAAATAAAACATATATTTACAAAATCTTGTTTATTTATTTTTCCATTACACATAAACATTATTGATATATTAAAAATATTCAGATATAGTACAAAAATAAAATATTGAACATTTCAAAGTGAATTACGAACAGAGCCATCAATGCATTGTAAGTCAAGAAGGTGTCGTGTATAATGAGTGCATAGACTTTGGTGTTGGCTGGAAATTTAATTTTTCTTGTTTCGAACTCCAGCTTGATATCCACTGTAGATGATTTTGTAGCATTCGGTTGATGTAAACAATCAATGATGAACAGGGGATTCTGTTGAAATGCTTCAAGGTCCATAAGAGGCTCACTCATATCTTTGTCATAATAACTACGTTGGAAGTCCTCATATGCATAGTAAGCTGAAGAGAATAGTTTTTTATCAAAGTCCAGGTTCCAACGCTCATATGGGTAGACTTCAGAGTTCAAATACACTCGGATGTTATTAATGTCTGCATTTATGAATTTTGTCATATCCTGTGTTCTGTTTTCGGATGCAGTGGTACTTTGAAAACCAATAATTATGAAGCGAGGTGTTTCCAAAGTGTTGGTCGTTTTTATTGCCCATATGTCTGAAGATGTGCTACGCAATGAGGGTAATTCATAAAGATCCCACATACGATAAGCCAACTTGATTTTTGAATTCAGACCACTCTTATTTATTCTACTGAATAATTTGAGCTTCTGCTTGTCATCGGGTACAACATGTTTTATTTTCCATTCAATCTTTGTAATTTCCAAAGAGGCATCAACGTCTCCAATATATGAATTCTTGAATGAACGAGCTATAATCAAAATCAGTTCTTGTTTTGCATTCAGAATGCTCTTCTTATAATCCTCGGCAAAACCCATCAAATATTTGAGAGGAAGTTTTCCACTGAATAAATGACTGGGTGCATCAATGATGTGTTGTTTTGTGTCGGAAAGTCCCCATCCAGTTGTCAAAAGCATGTGAGAGTGTGATTGACCAAATGAAACCATATTCTTCATTGTGGATGTTATACCTGGTTTTCGAACAACGGCAACTTGCTCACCACCCATTTCATAGCGGATCTCATCAAAGAGGAATGCCAAAGCATTGTTGGAAAGATAGCATACTTTGTTCACTTCTTTTGGAATGAATTTTCCCTCAATGTAAATGAAACTGTCGGCAATGTCCAGTATAACATCTTGATTGTTGATTGCAATTCGGATTTCATCTGAATTCTTGAACAATGGTGATCCGTACGGCTTATAGGTATGCTCGTGCAGACTCATGAGAGAATGATCGACCACTGGTTCATTGAAAATATTCAACTTGTCACTGTTTGCTTCGAGTACCATTTTATTGTCGAATTCGGAGTCCAATTGAGTTTAGAAAATTAAGATCTTTCGCTGACAATGTATGTCTTTGTCGTTCAGCAAACACTTGTGGAATGACCTTCTTCCTGGCAAAGCTTTTCTCTTTGATGATATTTGATGAATGACGATCTTTGTTTGGAAAATATTTCGTATTATTCACTGTTTTGTCGTTTGTTGTAGCAAAAACCCATTACATTCGTTATTGTAATTTCTTCAATTCCAATATGACAACTATTTCTTCCACACTACCGAAATCAATGAGATTATTTCGATGATCCAATATGCGCAGAGTAATGTTGTCGATGAACTGACGTCCTTCCGGGCTGATGGGCATATAAATAATGTTGTTTGGCTCTTTGTTATATTATAACCCGGCTCAACATCAACATCAAATGAAAAATGATTCTCTTCTTCATTTATGTATGATCCTGAAATGATATTGCAATCCAATCGAATGAGTCTCACGGGTACAATATTCACAGGAGATGTAGATTCATGCATGCGATTTGCACTGAATTCTTTCTTCTCGAATCCCAACAGGGATGCTATTGAGTTTTCATGTTTCAGATTCACCACATACTTTTATTGTTTGCTCGGAGGCTGAACAATTCATCCAATGTGGTGTTCATACATTTGAATGTATTATTGTTTGCTCGGAGGCTGAACAATTCATCCAATGTGGTGTCATCATGTTTCGCGCCATGAAATACATGGAATTCAAGTTCTCGTTGGATAACAGCATTTATTTCTTCTATCTCATATGCGCCACTTGGTATTTTTATAACACGTTTAGAACTGACTGTGGAGGCTTTATTTGCGGGAATGAAGAAAGTGATCAAGTTGTTTGTTTCCGTGACATTGTGGATTGTGTTGCATCCATAGAATCTCCAAAAGCCCCAATCCATAACGGCTATTCTTATCCAGCTCAATGGGTGGGTAGAAGTCTGCACTCAAGACACTGGTTCCAACAGCTTGTAGCTCGAACTTTCGTGACATGACTGATTGCATTCATATGATAACAAATCATTTTATTGTTGTTCACAACACATGCGATATAATTTTTCTTCGTTTCCTCGGTGGCATTGTGTGTCCCAATTCAACTTGATTGTTATTGCGCCAATATTACAATCATCGATGGTGCAATAACAACAAAATAGTTTCCGAGGTATGGGTCCGTCATTCACATCACTGGAATTTGATGTTCCAACACTTGCATTGTCCATATGATGTTCATAGCAATATTTATATTTTAAAATATCAATATCCTTCCTGAAGGTGTTTGGGAAGTATTTCCCAAACCGATGCAATTTCATTAGCTGCACAAGTAATCATGACCTCTTTGGGCATATCCGCAAGTTGACCTTTACTCATTTTTTCAAGCTGCGTAATCTCGAATATGCGATGAGGGAATGCCCCATTCTCTTAATAGCCTCTCGATCCATTTCTGGCGTGAAACCATTTTAGCTTTTTTTGGGTGATTGGAAGAGAAACTTCAAGCATAAGTGTCCACACACAACTGTATTGTATTTCTGCTCACGTTCATAATTATACATTTTTCGACTGCATGTGTACCTTTCCGGAAGTAATGGACCAACTCCACTGGTGGGGTAGATCTCCAAAACTGTCGAAATATGTTGCAACTCTTCCATTTTCCTGTATGCCACCCAATGTGTTCCTCGACCGCTGAATCCATCCAAATTGATGATGGCCGTTTCATGATTACGTGGTCCTGAGGTTGGCAAATTATCACGCATGAACACACCACGAAAGTGTGGAATTTTCAATTGTTTGGCATAATATGTAAGATCTATATCTGTGAGAGGTTTGAGAGGTAGGGCATCAATTAGTTTTTTGATGTATATGGTTTGAGATAGATACCGAGGCCTTTGCGATATGGTTTCAAGAAAATACCGCTACCCTTTTTTCCTAAAGCTATCGCCTCCATCTTTCTGTTATGATGTTTTACCTCTTTCAGATCATTCCTGCTCGCACTTGCTGAATTTATAGCTCTGCTTATACCTGCAGCAGCACCAGCCAAACTACCCAATGCAGATAATCCAGCAAAAATTGGTATCAATGGTAAAATTCCGCCAACTTTCGGGATAGGTATTATGCGAGGTGTGCGAATTTTTTTCTTTCCGCCTGCTGCTTTCAAATATTTATGTGCTGCTTTCAATGCCATTGTTGTGGCCATCTTTCTATTGTTTGTCACGAATTGATTACCTCCAGCTTTATGTAATTCATCCCGAACTTTTCGTACAATTCCTGCTCCGAATGCTACTTTTCTGATTTTATTTCGTCCATTTTTCTTCGATTCATTTTTTCTCCTTCGTTTGACATTGTCTACATTACAACCCATACCGAAACGCCTTTTTGTCTTCATTATGGTTGGTGACGAGTAGAGCGGCTGCTCTCACGAATACTTCCGTCCTTCGACTTGACCCTATCCCAAGCACTGTATTCGAGTTGTTTATCTGCTCTATGTCTAGCTTCAATATCGTCGAGATTATCCGAGTATTGAATGTCGTGTGTTTTACAGGCCCTATCTAATTTATTGATGCCTGGATCGTTGCGAGCCAATCGTTTTTGTAATTTAGTTCCAGGTCCACAATATTGATATCCTCCAGGTAAATGCAATTCAAACGGCAATTTATTTATTAAAGAATTTACAAATCCTCGACCTTTTTTTTATTATTCGATCTGTTGCTTTTACGTCTGCTCCGTGTGGTGGTAGACATTTAAATGAAACATATCTCACACATCTTGCATTAATGTGCCGAACCGTCAAACAATGCGCATTGTCAAGCAAAAGAAGAGTTTGCAGTAGATAATTTGGATGAGAAAATCGGGACTGGATTAAATGGGGCGAACTCATTGAGACATGGTCCACTACTTCCATCATCTGTTCGCTCGCTAATCATCGGTCCGTCAAATTGCGGAAAGACAAATGCCATGATATCTCTACTGACACATCCAAAAGGATTGCGATTTGCAAACGTTTATCTCTATTCAAAGTCGTTGAATCAACCGAAATATTGTAACGAACCTAGGCCGGACCTGTCGCCTCACACGTTGCCATCGACAGCGATGAGATCATCCCCGGAGATATTCGAGAACCATCCAGTCGCTCTTCCGCGGAAAACAACGGTCAATATTGGAAACAATTGGAACACCGTCGCCAACTGCCGGGAAATTTGAAAGATCAGAATTGGGGGATAAAAGGTAGCCCCCCAAAAGGGGAAAAAACAGTCTGGAGCCCTACAATCGAGCATACAGTGGCGTAGTAATATAAATTGTTGTAG
>JAFIRS010005562.1:0-54121 GCA_018342105.1 Gonioctena quinquepunctata
GGTGGCCCATAGAGGTTTCATTTAAAAAAAATGAATTTTTGATCAAAATGTGATGTGACTGAATTGATTAACCAGCAAGTGAGACAAAATTAATTTTTCAGAAAAAATTAGTTTCTCTGTTATTTGCTACTCATTGTGAATGCTTCGACCAAATCTCATTTTACCGACGAGGTAAAATAAAAACAATTTTAATTTCAATTGTTAAAAAATTACAATTGACATAAGCTTTGGACTTGTTTTGACCTGTTGAACTTGAATATGTAAAATATACAGGGTATTCCATTTGAAAAAACAAAGTTACTGGCATTTCAGAAAAACCGGACATCCGCCATATTGGATTTAATGTGATCAAATCCGAAATGGTTGTTTATATAACTGAACCAAATTCAGAAAAATCCGTTCACGAATGCAGAAGTTACAGGGTGGCTCGATATCCTGTGTCACCTGGTATATATTTATATACAGGGTGTTATCTAACCTCTTAGACACCCGTGAATGGCGATTGTATAATGCCATTTTATAACGAATTACAGTAGTTAAAACCAAAAATAATTGAAAACATGTTTTGTTCTTCGTTAAATTCGACAAAATTTCGTGAAGTGCCGTTCGCCTAACCTCAGCTATCCTGATTAGAGCTGTAAGTTAACGCAACTGCCGATGCAATAAACATTCAAATAATGTGGAATGTTGAATTGATTGTGTGTAAATTTACAAAAAGATACATTGCTTGCGATAGATATTCAATAGATAGATATCCAATTTTGAAGTGAAACAAACGAACTTAGTTATATCCAAACTAGTAGATAAAGTCAGAACAAGTAGATGAGGTGATGAACACAGCTTTGAGGCACTTATCGAATCACTATTATAAAAAATCAGTTGTAAGAACACAAAAGACACAGTATTGTATTGTTTTCAAAATAATATCGGCCATCATTGTGATCTAGTGTGATTCACATCAACACATGAACATTGTTGTCAAGTCCAAGTAGTGTTTCCCAACACCGAACTGTTCCGTGCGTATTTGGAAGAGTGGAAGACAAGATAAATTTCTAGTCGCATTTACGCATTTATGAATGAAGTGGTAAATTTCAATTCTGGTTAGATTCTGGAGTCACCAATCAAGAATCAAGGAAGCACTATGCATATCTGAAATGAGTAAGACTTCGGGCATTTTCGTACTAGAGATATTAACATAATATAAATTCTTTTTTATAGAATGGTTATTTTTTAAATTACATCACGATATTAAGGATCCAAATTGACTTAAAAAGATCTACAATTTAATTTTCCTGAATTTCATGACTCATTAGTGGAAAGCTTTGGATTTAAAATGCAGTCGGGGAGTTTTGCTCATATTTATTGAATCTGAAAAGAAACATGGAATTATTTAATATCTATATAAAATTATAAAGCATTCATTATATCATCGGCGAAGAATTAGATAACTATGTGCCACTAATATAAGGATTAAGACTTCTCAGGATTGAAGAGTTATCTAATTCATCGCCGATGATATAATGAATCCTCTAATTTGATATGTATATCAAATAATTCCATATTTTTATTTCAGATTTAATAATATGAGCAAATCTCAAAACACAAACATTTAGCATGCATGTAAAACTCTTCGACTGCATTTTAAAACTAAAGCTTATTGATAAATAATGAAATTCTGAAAAAGGGAATTGTAGATCTCTTCAAGTCAATTTGGATCTAATAATTTTTTATATATGTCGATATCTCTGGTACAGAAAACGCCTGAATCGTTTACTCATTTTAGATATGCACATTATTTCCTGACTCGTGATTGGCGACTCCAGAATCAACAGAACTTACTACTTCATTCATAAATGCGACAAGTGATTTATCTTGTCTTCAACTCTTCAAAATACATGAGGAACAGTTCGGTGTTCAGTTTAAAACCAGACAGGCGCGAGCGAGAATCTTGGAAACACTACTGTGTCTTTGGTATTCTTACAACTGTTTTTAGAATTGTGATTCGATAATTCCTCAAAGCCATGTTGAACTCATCTACTAGTTCTGACTTCATCTACCAGTTTGGATATAACGAGGTTTGTTTTCATCAATTTGAAATTTAATATCTATCTTTAATATCTATCGAAGCAATGTATCTTTTGTATATTTTCCACACAATCAATTCAATATTCACATCATTCAAATGTTTATTGCATCAGTAATTACGTTAACAGCTTGATCAGGACACTGAAGTTAGGCGAGCGGTGCTTCCCAAAATGTTGTTGAATTAGCCAAAAAACAAAACATGTATTCAATTTTTTTTCCGATTTTTAACCACTGTAATACGTTATAAAATGGCATTATAAACTCGTCATTCAGGGGTGTGCAAGAAATTAGATTAGACCCTATATATATATATATATATATACATAATTTTTAATTGGTCACAATACAATCCTCACTGGATAATAGAAATCAATGTTCAAACAATGTTGGGTGTAAACGTGTGGTTTCGTTCACGTATTACGTATTACTTGCCCTCAGTTTTTTCAAGACACCTTGATGGGCCATCGATATCTAAACTTCTTAGAAAAGGTTATTCCTGAACTATTGCCCAGATAACACAGGATATCCTATGGATATCCATTTCATGTCCAATTCTGGTCGGGATATCCCTGGATTTGAAATGGACATCCATAAGATATCCGTCGACGGATTTGAAATGGATATCCTTCAGAAGATATCATATGGATAGCCATAAGATATCCGGAGCAAATATGGATAAGTTTAAATTGCAAGATTGATTTTTATTGTGTCAATTTCCGAGCTTCTTTCATGCTCGTACATATAGATTAATTTTTTTTTGGAAAAATCTCATGTTTCGTTTTTCTAGTTGATTTGAAATGGATATCCTTCAGAATATATCCTAGGGATAGCCATGAGATATCCAAAGCAATCATGAATGAATGTAAATATTCTCGTAGATACACAAATTGTACCTTTTCAAAAATATGTTGTCGCAGGGACCCTCTGCGACCACAGAACAGATATACATGTGTCTGCGACAGCCTGGCCATACTATACGCATAATTACTGGCGACGTCTGTCATTTTGTTGAGGAAGGTCGAAGGTCATAGTCATAGCACTGAATCCAAACAAAAGTCGTGTTTTTTTCTATTTTCCTTCGTTTTTGATACCCTGTTGGTCTGGACATAATGGTTTTCATCTGTAGCAATTGATTGTTTCCAAAGGGAATACCGAATTCCGGTAAATATCAATCGAGAAGGACATAACCTATAAAAATTCATTATTTCCAATGCATTTATGTGTTTGCTGTTTGAGTTTCGATATTTTCAGAAATGCTGAAAAGCACCTCGTTACATTTGCCACAATACACGAGTTTTTCAAATGTCACAGTGCCCAGATTAAAAATGGTGTGAATGCCTACAACAGTGGACATGTGATGAAGATGATTCATCAGTAGATTCGAACATTTTCCTATTGATTGCACTGAAAAAATGAATCTTTCGGAAGAATATTTGGGAACTGGATCGAAGTTCAAAGCTTATGTAGGTAAGTTGTATGTTTTTCTATTCTAGAACTCCTTTTTTTAGGTACCTAAATGAAATCTCAAAAATATGACTTTGTGGAACGATGCCTTTCTTCCGTGCTCACTAATATGTTGCCTCCAAATATAGCTGGTATGGAGCAAAAAAAATAAAGTGGACAACTAAAACGGGCTGAATTATCACTAGGTGAAAAGCCCATTCAGTTGTTCAATTTATTTGATAATTTGTATTGTCTCATAAGAGACTGCTAGTTCAGTGAGAATGCAAAATTTCCAAGAAAAGTTTATGTAAAAAATGCTTATATATATATATATATCATAGTATACCAATAAAGAGAGAGAAAAACTATGGCAGTGGTACATATATTATCATCATCAGTATTCGAATTCAAAAGAAAGCATAATATTTCTCAGTATTTTTTTGTAAATTTCAACATTAATTATACCCGTGAATATATCATTTCAGAAGCGGCTGACCTCAGTGATTCGACGGAAAATAAAAAAGCTACTGAAGAAGCCATCTAGGCTTGGCTGAGAAGGGCCAAAGAATGGCATCTGTCATCTTCTAGAATAAAGGATACACCTGGATGGACGAAGCAAATAGCATTCTATTTTTTTTAACTTAATTTTTTTGATTATTCTGCATTTAATATTCTGTTTTTATTTTAGAGTTTTCACATACATTTTATTTGTTGATAACTCCGAAGTTTATGAGAATTTTTTTGATACCAGAGTTTATTAATACATTTTTTTTTGTTCAATACCATTATTTCATTTCCCTCCAGATTGCTATTACTATATTTTATCTTCGATGGATATCCCCGAAGGATATCTTTAGAATATCTCTCAAGGAATCTTTCAGATAGCTTTTGAATATCCCTGAAGGATATCTCATGGATATTCCTGAAAAATATCTTATGGATATCTTTGAAAGATATCTTGTGGACATCTCTGGAGGATATCTTATGGATATCCTTGAAGGATATTCTATGGATGTACAGGTTGTTCCACTTTGGACATCCATCGGATGTCCATGAAATATCTTTTGGATATAATTGGATGTCCATAGTATATCCATAAAATTCATGAAGGATGTCCAATGGGTATCCATTGGATGTCCATGTGTTATCTGGGTGGGAGATATTCTAATCAAAGAATGACAACAAGATTGCGATCCTCCAGATAACCATTTTGAAGTCATTAGTTTTCTCAATAATACTTTCGAAGAGCTTTGGATAGGAAACAATGGTCCTGTTCGATGGCCTGCACGTTCTCCAGTTATCACGCCACTGGTCTTTTTACTATGGGGATATTTGAAACGAATCGTTTTCGAAACTTAACCGATCAATTTAACCCAGAAAATTGCACAGGCTTGTACAATACCAGAAATGATTCGGGTTCCTGTACTTGAACGGTGATTCGGAGACTAAAAGCATGTATGGTAATTTCTGTAGTAAAATGTATTATGTACTTACATTGTGGATTTGCTTATAAATGATTATTTGAGTTGCCATAATTCTAGATTATCATCCCGCTCGTAGAGCAATATCCCAAAGAAGAAGTCTCAATAACATTGTTGATTGAAGCTGACGAAGAACAGAAAGAAAAAGCTGTGGATAATTGTTATATCAGAAAAAGAATCTTGGAAGAGCGTATCGAATGGGCAAATCTACGGAGACCGCAGCACTGCAACTGACGAATGAAATACAAGATGCACTGACAAACAAGAATATCGTGGTATGTACCGTTCTGAACAAAGAAGGCCCTTTTGACAACACCCCGTATGGAGCTCTCAAAAAAGCATTAGATATCAATGGAGTAGATGGCTAAATTTCTCGGTGGATTAGTATTACCGAAGGATATCCACAAGAAGGAGTTGCATGCTCACTCACAGACAGTATTTCAAAAGAGACCCAACCAGAGATGATGTCGGACTCAATATTAACCCCACTGAGAGTACCTCACAAGGAGAAGGAAACTCAATTTCAAGATCATCGAAATAGCTGAGCAAATCATTGAGTGAAATACAGAGCTTGAATATATAGGCCTTATCCTAGATATGAACTACTCTAACTACTAGCCCTAATTGTGCAATAATACAATAGGAAAACTAAAAAGTGAAGTAGATGACGAAAAATCAAGGGATGAGATAAGCGAAGATACTCCTGAGAACTCACAAACAAAAGAGATCTACTCAATGCATCACTATAAGCAAAAACAAACTCCGCATACTAACAGGAATCCTAACAAGCCATTGCCGTCTGAAATGACACCTGCAGGGGAAGCAGACTGCAGATTCTTTCACCTCCTCTCAGACTGCATATCATTAAGCAACTCCACTGCATCTGGAAGCATATGAGATAGAACCGGAAAATTCACCCAACTTGAAGCCATCCACATCCTTAACTTCCTAGGTGGAATGTGACTAGAAGAGCAGCTATAAACGTCGAGAAATCACAATTGAACTCATAGGTCGCAGAGTATTTCACCCTTAGCCATTATATTTTCATGATTGATACAGATGGAAGTGGAAAAGGGTTTCTAAAAACAGCTGTTGAGATTGTTAGTTTTAAATAACTGTAAAAAGTCTAAATAATATTATATTCCTGAAAGGCTAACCGATGAAGATGTTGTATAGTAAGTAAGTAAGTATTTATTGGCCTCGAATTACATACATAGTGTAACGAACCTAGGCCGGACCTGTCGCCTCGCGCGTTGCCGTCGACAGCGATGAGATCATCCCCGGAGATATTCGAGAACCATCCAGTCGCTCTGCCACGGAAAACAACGGTCAATATTGGAAACAATTGGAACATGCCAGAATTCGAAACATCGAGAATGCTGTATCGGAGATAAATAGGCGACCCTCAAGTGGAGTCAGACAGTCTGAACGAGCCCATGCGATCGAGCTATTCAGTGGCGTAGTAATATAAATTAAGTTGTAGATTAAGTGTGAAATAAATTATTAAAACCAAGTTAAGTTTATTTACGTTACAATTGGTGTCGGAAGTGAGATTTTGAAAATAAACAAGTGATCGTGGAGTGGATAGTCAGAAAAATAAATTGATAGACCTTTCTGTACGCCCCAAATAGACAGTGGCCCGGTTTTCGCGAAGTGGACAATTGTGCGTGGGAATATAAACTGATACGCTGTTCGCGTGAAACAGAAAATAGACAGTGGCCCGGTTTTCGCGAAGTGGACAATTGTGCGTGGGAATATAAACTGATACACTCTTCGCGTGAAACAGACAATAGACTGGTGGCCCGTGGAAAGAATTCGCGAAGTAACAAACTGATAACTTTTCGTGTAAAACAGACTGATACCTCGTCAAAGACAAAATGTGTTCAAGAAAAGTGCGCCTTGCGGATTTGAAGGTAGCGGAATTGAAACAGGAATTGGAGGAAAGGGAACTGGAAACAACAGGTAAAAAGCAAGTACTCCAGGAAAGACTTGCAGAAGGACTTATACAAGAAGGTGAGGACCCCGAAACATTTTTATTCGAAGTTCCCGGAGGTGATTTAAGTTTGGTAATGAATAAACTCGAAGAAACTACTAAATCCGTGAAAGAAGAACTGCAACAAAATTCTAGAAATCTGGAAGAGAAACTTCAGGAAAATTCTAGAAATCTGGAAGAGAAACTTCAGGAAAATTCTAGAAATCTGGAAGAGAAACTTCAGGAAAATTCTATAAATCTGGAAGAGAAGCTTTAGAAATCTGGAAGAGAAGCTTCAAGAAAATTCTAGAAATCTGGAAGAGAAGCTTCTAGAAAATTCAAGAAGCCTGGAAGAGAAAGTTCCTGGAAAACACAGAAGGCCTAAAAAAAGAATTGTGTGGTGTGGCTAATTTTCTAGAAGAAAGAATGGGAACCGTTGAGACAGAAATGGACAAAATAAAGGAAACGATCAGTAAGCTGGAAAAACAAATTAATAGTGCGTCCTCCACAGAGATGGTTAACGAAAATGCAATGCTGGACTTGAGTTTGAACGTGGATAAAGTTCAAGAGGTATAAAAGATGTCAAGGTCATTTCAGAAATAGGAAGCTTTCCATGAAGCCGCCTCAGTTCGACGGAAAAACTCCATGGGCAAATTACCGCCGGCAGTTTGAAGCAGCGGCCAAAAGCAAACGGATGGAATGCAGGGGAAAGAGCTGTAGCATTGACACTTGCATTACGTGGAGAAGCGACAAATATTCTACAAACTCTCACCGCCCAAGAACAGGAGGACTATGATCAGCTGATTAAACATCTAGAATTACGATATGGCCACGCCCATTTGGAACACGTATACCACTCCCAACTGAAAAATCGCTGCCAGAAATCGGGCGAATCCTTACAAGAATTCGAAGCTGACATTGCACGCTTGGTTCGTCTCGTATATCCAGCCACACCGGAGAATGTAATGGAGCGATTAGCGGTTCAGGCATTCTTGGATGGACTCCGTGACCAAGAAACCAGACAAGCGTTGACACTAGCTCGTCCAACACATCTCGTAGACGCACTGGCACGCGCTTTGGAATTTGAGGCAGCAAAGCAATCCTGCAAAACCAAAGTAAAGTTCGAAGTATTGAAGAAGACTCACAGGAGCATGCTGACTTGGAAGCTGCCATAAGAAAAGTGATGAAGGAAGTTTTGCCGGAGAAAAGACAGATAAGATGCTGGAATTGTGGCAAAATTGGACATGTGCGTAGCAAATGTCCAACATTCGAAAACACGACTCCGATGCAGGAAAACTAAAGAAGGGGCAATCGTCGGCCTGTGTCCAGCAAGCCCCGGTTAACAACGCATATGTCGCTATCCTGAAACGACAGAACAGAGGTGTTTTCGTAGACGGTTTCATCAATAACGAGCCTTGCACCATGCTGCTAGATACAGGTGCGACTAGGACAATTCTCGGACCTTCCTTTGCCAGAACACCGGAACGAATTGGACCGACAACTTGGAAGCTACGCACAGCAACAGGAGCCAGCTACTGTATATGGCGAGCTACCGATTGAAATAATTTTGGGCAGCACTAAAGTGAAACATCAGGCACTTGTAGCGGACATCGAAGACGATGCAATCATCGGAATGGACATCATGAATTCCAGAGGGTTTGAATTGGATTTCAAAGACGGCGTCCTACGTGTCAACGGAGAAGAGCTGGTACTTCATGGGAGAAGTGAAGAGTTGATCCGTGTGCTGTTGGCTGAAGATGTAAGCGTACCTGAGAGGGCTGAAACCATCCTGGAGGCTCGCCTGGACGGGAATGCGAGCAGTGGAGACGTGATGATGTTCGAGCCCAAACTTCATGATGAGAAAATTGGACGAGGGATTGCCTAGGAAAACCCTGTTACGTGCTGAAAAATTTGTACCGGTAAGGGTCATGAATGTCAATTACTTTCCAGTGACCTTAAAGAAAGGAACAATTTTAGGGCACTGCTCGTCAGTTTCATCTGTGATCCGGGCGTACGAGGTACGATTAGCCAACCAACAACTTGCCCACAGAACTAGAAAATTAGTTGCCATCTCTTCCAAAGACATAAAACCAGCTCAACAGCCCAAACTAAGAGATTTAGTCAAAAAGTACCAAGACATCTTCGATACCGGACAAGGAAAAGGAGGTCGAACTAATGTGGTCCAGCACAAGATTGATACTGGGGGTGCCCGACCGATCCGGCAATCAGCAAGAAGACTTCCTCTTGCCAAGAAGGAAGAGGCTGACAAAATAGTCAGCGATATGGGAAAAGAAGGAGTTATCGAACCATCTGACAGTCCCTGGTCCTCTCCAGTCGTACTGGTGAAGAAAAAGGATGGATCGACACGCTTTTGTGTAGACTATCGCCAACTTAATAATGTCACGAAGAAGGACAGTTACCCTCTCCCGAGAATAGATGACACCCTAGACACGTTGGCTGGTTCCACGATTTTCTCGACCCTTGATCTGAAGAGTGGATACTGGCAAGTAGAACTGGCTCAGGAAGATCGAGAAAAGACTGCTTTACCATCGGCTCAGGATTGTGGCAGTTCACCGTTATGCCATTCGGGCTCTGTAATGCTCCCGCCACATTCGAAAGATTGATGGAAACAGTACTGAAGGGACTCTCATGGAACACGTGTCTAGTGTATCTTGACGACATAATTGTGGTCGGCAGATCGTTTGAGGACCACGTGAAAACTTGGAGGAAGTATTCCTGCGACTGAGGAACTCGGATTGAAGCTGAGCCCTAGAAATGCCATCTGTTCCAAAAGAAGTACGATACCTCGGCCACGTTGTCTCTGGGAAGGAGTAGCAGTGGACGACCAGAAGATCAAAGCTGTTAAGGATTGGCCCATCCCAAAGACATTCACCAACTTCGAAGTTTCCTTGGTTTATGCACATACTATCGCCGATATGTGCTGGGATTCTCCAACATCGCTAAACCACTGACCAAGCTCACGGAAGGCCAAACAAAGTTCCAGTGGTCGAAGAATGTCAAGACTCATTCAGGAAGCTGAAAGAGCTTTGATCAACGCACCTATACTGAGCTATCCCTACCCAAAGGAAATTCATTTTGGATACGGACGCCAGCAACGTGGGACTTGGAGCTGTCCTATCTCAGATCCAGGAGGGACAGGAGAAGGTCATTGGTTATTTCAGCAAGACGCTTAGCAAACCAGAGCGCAATTACTGTGTCACCAGGCGAGAGCTGTTAGCTGTTGTAAAGGGAGTGGAACACTTCTACAAGTACGTGTATGGAAGAAGATTCCTGTTGAGAACTGACCATGCAGCTCTCAAATGGCTCTTACAGTTCAAAAATCCTGAGGGTCAAGTAGCACGTTGGATCGAGAGACTCCAAGAATTCGATTTCGAGATCGAACATCGAGCCGGAACTACCATAAGAATGCAGATGCCTTGTCGCGAAGACCATGTCAGATGATTGCTCACATTGCCGACGAGCAGAGAGAAGAAGCAACACTTTGTAGAACCGCGGCAATGGATGACAACTGGAATGACAGCAAGATCCAGAAAGACCAAGAGAGAGACCCCGACCTTGGCTTAGTCGTCAGCTGGAAGAAGGGCAATCGAAGACCATCATGGCAGGAAGTCGCAGGTTACTCGCCGGCTGTTAAGTCCTATTGGGCACAATGGAACTCTCTTATTCTGGACAATGGGATCCTGAAACGTGTGTGGAGGCCGATATTGGTGGGAAGACAGACGCCAAATAATTGTTCCCAGGAACAAGAGAGAGGAAGTGCTGCGGAAATCCATGATGGAGTCGCCGGAGGACATCTGGGAGTGACGAAGACCCTGCAGAAAGTGAGGCAACGGTTTTACTGGGCCAATTGTCAAGCTGACGTCAGGACTGGTGCAGGAAGTGCGCTGTATGCGCTGCTAGCAATGGACCTCGAATACGACCCAAGGCCCCGATGCGTCAGTACAACGTAGGCAGCCCGTTCGAGAGAATCGCCATTGACATCGCCGGCCCGTTTCCCGTATCCGACCACGGGAATAAATACATCCTTGTGGCAATGGACTACTTCAGTAAGTGGGCGGAAGCCTATGCCTGCCAACCAGGAAGCCATCACCGTCGCCGACGTCTTGGTGAAAGATGGATATGTCGATTCGGTATTCCAATGGAGCCACTTGTCCAACCTTTTCCAAGAAATATGTCTACTGCTGAACATCCGCAAGACAAGAACCACGGCCCTACATCCGCAGTCCGATGGAATGGTGGAACGGATGAACAGGACGATCAACCGCCACTTGTCCAAGGTTGTCTCTGACCATCAAAGAGACTGGGACCAGTATCTTCATTTGTTCCTGATGGCCTATCGATCCGCAGTACACGAGTCAACCGGTCAAACTCCTGCTAGTATTATAATGGGCCGAGAACTGCGACTGCCTTGTGACCTGAAGTTTGGGATACCGCCAGGACAAGACACTGCGGGAGAGGACTACGTCAGCAAACTTCGGCAGAGAATGGACGACATCCACGAACGAGTCCGGTTGAACATCCAGAGTGCCAGCGATAAAATGAAGAAGACCTATGACATCAAGGCCGACGCTGGAGGATTTAAGGTTGATGACCTGGTTTGGCTGTACAACCCCAAACGTCGTCGTGGACTATCACCAAAGTTGCGGAACTCGTGGGAAGGCCCGTATAAAATCGTGAAAAGGATAAACGACCTTGTGTACCGAATCCATAAGCCACCCCGAGGGAAACCAAGGGTCGTCCATTTCAACAGGTTGGCCCCTTACGCTGGAAACCATGACCGTTCGCACCCTCAAGCCACCGGAGGATGATATGACGTTCGAGAAGTTTATGTCCTTGTATTCAAACGGGCAGAAAGTTCTACATGGGGTTACTAGAGAGGAGTCACGTGACCTTTTCGAGGTGCCTGCTGACTACGCACTAGCGCACTGTGTGGCAGAAGATCTTCGAATGTCCAGGGGCATCGCCGTAGTGTTCTCCAAGAAATTTGGTCAACTCCAAACACTGCGGGAGCAGAATCCAGAAGTTGGAGGGGTGCTACAGTTGAAGAAAGGCCAGAGAAACATCTACTACCTAGTTACCAAGAGGCATTCCCAAGATAAACCGTCCTATGAAGATGTCTGGAAGAGTCTCACCAAACTAAGAGATACTATGGTGGACCAGAATCTGGCGGATCTAGCAATTCCAAAACTATCCTGTGGTATTGATGGGTTGGACTGGAGAGTCATAAGAAGTATGCTGGAGGCGATATTCAGATCCAGCGGCGTCAGGATTTTGGTTTGCTGTAACCCTCTTCCACGACCGATCATGAAGACCGTGGAGTGTTACTTCCATCGAACTTCACGGTGCAGATATGGGGAGTCATGCAGATATCGTCACACTCCAAGGATGAAATTTCGGGACGAAATGTCTTTAAGAAGGGGGCTGCCGTCGACAGCGATGAGATCATCCCCGGAGATATTCGAGAACCATCCAGTCGCTCTGCCACGGAAAACAACGGTCAATATTGGAAACAATTGGAACATGCCAGAATTCGAAACATCGAGAATGCTGTATCGGAGATAAATAGGCGACCCTCAAGTGGAGTCAAGACAGTCTGAACGAGCCCATGCGATCGAGCTATTCAATGGCGTAGTAATATAAATTAAGTTGTAGATTAAGTGTGAAATAAATTATTAAAACCAAGTTAAGTTTATTTACGTTACAATAGTACAAAAGGCAAGTCAAAAATACAGTACACAACATATATCAGGTAAAAATACAAATTGTGTGAAATGACAATGAGCAAACTAAAAATTATGAACACAAATAAAAGAAATATTGACTAGACAAACGCAAATACATAAACCCGAATATTACTTTTTACAATACTTTGTCCATAAGATGTAAATCTTTGGACAATCACGGATATCTTGGTTGATTGAAGACGTGGACAGTTACAACTGTAGGGAGGAGTATTCATCCAGATTATGAAAATACTTGGATATTAAAAAATGTTTGACACTCCTTTTGAAGTCCTTGTAAGAGGGTTGATCTCTGATGTTCATTGGTAGTGCATTGTATAGAGTAACAGTTGTAAAAAGGAGATTTTTTGAAAGTGGATGTTTTGTATTTGGGTAGTTCTAAGTTATTTGTTCTCGTGCCATATCCATGGTGGCTCCCCTGGATAGTAAAATTTGGTAGATGTTTTTTTGTGAAAGTATCACATTTCAAGATGTAGATAGAAGTAAAGGTAAGAATATGTTTTTCTATGAAGATATCACGACAGCTTTGGTTGTAGCTAAGGTCAAAGATTTTTCTAATGATTCGTTTCTGTGATATGAAAACCCTATTTATCCCTGAATCTGAGCCCCAGGCCATTATGTTGTAGGATAAATGGCTATACACGAATGCGAAATAGAGACTCATCAACCCGTTTTTATCCAAGTGAGGCTTCATTTGGAAGATTGCATAGAAGTTTAGAATGTGAAGTCATGTTTAGATTCAGCTCCAACATGAATGAATTCGGAATAAATTTTTTTAGATGAAAATTCAAGCAAACTGTTTTATTTTTGTTTAAGATCAAAGAATTCCTCACCAAGTGTCCATCTCATCTAGCGTGCATCTAACTTTTTCTTGGAGCTGCTCAGGGGATTTTCCGGATATTGTTATTGTGGTATCGTCAGCAAACATGGTAACTTTTCCGTTTGTAATGAATTGAGGAAGTTCGTTGACATAAAGCAGTAATAGCAATTGGCCTAACACGGAACCCTGAGGAACTCCAAGAGAAACGAGATGAATATCGGATGGTTCGTTTTCAATTTGTACGATTATATTTCTGTTTGAGATATCAGATTTAATCCAGTCAGAAATAATACCCCTTATAGCGAAACATTTGTCGTGGATTTTCAAACCGAAAAAAGCACCGGCATCTATACATTGAGAACGTTTTTTAGCCCCTCCGGAGACTGGCCTTATCATACCGCAAGATTTCTTCCACTCACCTAACACCCTAAATATCATCCTCAACTTGGCACTCGACCAATGTCCGTGCGTTCGATGAGGCCGGCCTTCGATCGCCGGCATGCTCTTACTCTTCGCCTTGTGTTTACAGAGCGACATCAGGCACCTGGGTTCCGACGGACTGTGCGGATCGTCCGGACTATCGGGCACCGAAACGCAGCAGTTCCACTTCTTCGACTTTGCTTGCGGCGTCGCTTTGACTTCTGGCGCCACGACGTTGTTGCTCATCACACACATCTGGCAGTCTTGAGGAGTGGTGGGGGGAGTCGGCGTTGGCTCCGCGTTGCACTTCGAGAAAGTCTCCTCTAACACCGTACACGTGAACAGAGTTGTGCGGGTTCTTTCCTCCCCGCAACGCAGGTTAAGTGGTCGATGTCTCAGCGTTTGGTTGTTATTGGCTACTTGCTGATCTTCTTGGTTTGTGCTGATCGTGGGCGCTTGGTTTTGTCGCTGGTTCCTGATGTATTCGTAGGTGGTGAGGCCCAGGAAGGAGATGTAGATGTGAAAGAAACACAGATGCAGGAGGAGACCTGCTGTAATGGCCGCTAGTAGACCAAGGGCTGCGACCACTGCGAGAAAAGCGGCGTCGCTGGACGGTAGGGATGAGGACGGTAAGGCAGTCGCATTGTACTCGGTAGATGAAGAATCCTGCAAAAAATGAAACCATTCAATGAGAAAAACGGGATAAGGAATCCATCGAATTATCGTTGTTTTCAAAATTTAGTCAAGGCTTCTCAAGTTCAACTCTTTTTATGGAGAATTCTGCAATTATAAGGAAAGCCTGGCCACAGGGTGAGGGAATGAAAAATCAGTCTTGCCCATTTTGTCACCGGTTTGATGTATTTTCTTGATTATCTACTTTTTGACTTATCTAAATCAACATTTCAGAAAATATAAATAAGGATAGTAAAAACTCAGATATAAGAAATCGCAAAAATAACAAAGAAAAGAAGAAGTATTTATTGAAATAGGTTTCCCTGATATACAATAATAATAATAGTAATAGTAATTCATATACAGGGCGATTCAAAAGTACTTTGACCAACTTCAGGAGGCGATTCCTCACAATATTCTAATATGAATTGTCCGGATAAATATATGCCTGGAAACGCTTCGTTTCCAAGATACAGAGTGTTGAAGATTTATTTTTATTTTCTTTTTTTTTAAATAACTTTCGAAATACTGACGTCAATTAAACGAAAATTGGTATTGAGAGGTTTTTTGAGGTGTCAAATTCGATCCTGATTATTACTCGTAGGGGGCGCCACCTATACGTCTTTTTCTTTTTTGAAGATTCATAACTTTTTTGAGCGTACTTCTAGCACATTTTTCAGTAAAAAAAAACAATTCCTCTATCATATGTACGTAAAAAAGCTACCCTTGTTACAAGCAACCTTTTCTAGATATTTGTACTTGAAAATTTCAAGTCGATTATTTGATAATCGATGAGTGTTGAAGTTATTATCATTATTTTGCATTTTTCACAAGAATGCTTAGGAAATGAATTTGACATTTAAGTAAGTAGTTTTGGTAATTACATATTATGTGACAGTTAAAAGTTTTGTTGTTTTGTTGAAGTTTCTGTAAGTTTTAAAACACTAATTTTGAAAAAATGGATTATTTAAACAATAATGCTCATTTAGCCGATATGCATTTCGTTTATGGCCTTGCGGATGGCAATGCGCGCGAAGCAAGACGTATTTACCAGGAGCGATTTCCTAATCGTGTACTGCCTTCATCTCCAACATTTACCAGTCTCCACCGTCGCTTGGCAGAAACAGGACGCTTTAAGAGGGCGGCTGATATTATTGGAAGACCACGAGCAGTCCGAACCCCAGAATTGGAAGAAGCTGTTTTGAACGCTCTCGAGGAGAATCCAGAAACAAGTACAAGAATAATTGCTGAGGCTCTCAATTCTACTCAGTCCACACAGTTTGGAGAATTATCCACGATCAACAATTTTATCCATACCATATTCAAAGGGTACAAGCTCTTTTGCCACGAAACTTTCCCCAACGCATTACTATGTGTCAGTGGTTTTCGAGAAAAATTGGCTGGAAATCCTCAATTTTTGAGATATGTATAACAACCATGTTTGGGCTCTGGAAAATCCTCACGCAGTTAGTGAAATACATTATCAGTATCAATTTTCTGTAAATGTATGGGCGGCAATAATTGATAATTACTTGATAGGTCCTTTCTTTCTTCAGTTCCGACTGAATGGCGCAATTTACAGAGACTTTTAAGGAAATGAATTGCCGGGACTACTTCAGAATGTACCATTAGAAATTCGTATCCGCATGTGGTTTATGTATGATGGCCCTCCGGCCCATTTTAGCGTTGTAGCCAGGGAATTCCTTAACACTCTCTATCCAAATCGATGGATCGGTAGGGGTGTAGAAGAACTTAACCAGGCGTGGGCTCCAAGGTCCCCAAATCTAAACCCGCTAGATTTTTATTTTAGGGGACATTTGAAGTCACTAGTTTTTAAAACTCCAGTAGCGAACGAGGAAGATCTAAGAAACACACCAATAATTTTTGAGCGGGTACGAGATTCAATGACTAGAAGACTGAATGCCTGTATTTTCGATGAAGGTGGACACTTTGAACAATTTATTTGAATACAATTTAGTTTTCTTTATTTTATTTTATTCTACATATTCAAAATTTCTTGAAATAAAATGATGATATTTCTTGCAAATTTTATTAAAACAAATACAGATTTTGCACCCTTGATACAAAAATAACTGTTTCAAACGAGTAAAAATAAATGGAATAGGTGGCGCCTCCTACAAAAAACCAAAACTACTTACTTAAACGTCAAATTCATTTCCTAAGCATTCTTGTGAAAAATGCAAAATAATGGTAATAACTTCAACACGCATCGATTATCAAATAATCGACTAATTTTCAAGTCCAAATATCTAGAAAACGGTTGCTTATAGCGACTTGTAACAAGAGTAGCTTTTTTACGTAGATATGATAGGGGAATTGATTCTTTTACTGAAAAATGTGCTAGAAGTACGCTAAAAAAGTTATAAATCTTCAAAAAAGAAAAAGACGTGTAGGTGATGCCCCCTACAAGTAAGAGTAATAATAACATCAGGTTCGAATTTGACACTTCAAAAAACCTCTCAATACCAATTTTCGTTCTATTAGGGTCAGTATCTCGAAAGTTATTTGAAAAACACGATAATAAAAATAAAACTTTAAGACTCCGTATCTTGGAAACGAAGCTTTTCCGGACATATATTTATTTGGACAATTCATATTAGAATATTGTGAGGAATCACCTCCTGAAGTTTGTCAAAGTACTTGTACTTTTGAATCACCATGTATAAATGTAGAAATTCATCGATTAAACAGTAAAGTATGTAACTATTAACTATGGATAAGAAAAACATTATTACAAAATAAAAGTAGACCTAATTTAATTTTCTAATATATATCAACAGTCGGTGTCTGAATTTGTTACAAGATTCACTATATTTAATAATCTCGGGTAGGTTATTGAACTTTGAAGGTCATGCCTTTAAAAAACAAAGAATTTCTTGTATTCGATCATTTTACTCTTGGTACATAGATGTTGTTCAAATTCCGGGTGAAATGATGGTGAATCTCACGTTGGAAATTAACATATTCAAGAAAATAAGAAGGTGCTTCATTATGTACTATTTTGTAAATGAATATCATCGTTAGGAAGAAAAGTCGTTGTGAAACTGAAAGCCATTGTAAAGTATTCATATAATGAGATAGGAGTATAGCGATTACAGAAAATATTAATTTTAAAGTTAACGATGAAAATGTACAAAAGAAGTAGAACTTAGTTTGTTTCTTATTTTCAGTACATTGCTCAACAGAAGTGGATGAAAAGTTTGTTGAAAATAAATCAAATATGGAAATTTTATTTTTCACACAAAATGGGGAAGTAGAAAGCTAAAAAATTACTAAATCATTTCAGTGTTTCTATTGTGTGGATAAAGTAGGTTTCAATGAACATTAAAAAGAAGGCAATTTTCTACATTCTTTCAAGTGATTCCATAACGTTTTATTGAATATAAATGAAAACGATAAGAAAACGTTGGAAAGTTATGATCATTTGACTTATAAATTTGGTTGTAAACAACATTATTTCGATGGATATTTTTACGTTGAAAAAAGTATAATAAATACTCTTTAAGACGTTTGATATTTCACAACGTTGTTGTCTCTGTGTTTATTGGGTAGGAGGAAGTTTATATTTGAAAGAAAAAACTCACATAGTTATTCCGGATCACTACGTACTTCATCCATATCATCATAAACATACAGGGTGTAATCTAAACTCTTGCACACCCGTGAATGACGACTGTAAATGCCATTTTATAATGAATTACAGTGGTTAAAAATCCGAAAAAAAAAAATGAAAATATGTTTTGTTTTTTGTAAAATTCGACAGAATTTTGGGAAGCGCCGCTCGCCTAACCTCAGCTGTCTTGATCAGAGCTGTAAGGTAACGCAATTGCCGATGCAATAAACATTTAAATAATGTGGAATGTTCAATTGATTGTGCGGTAAATGTACAAAAAGAGTGCTTGCGATAGATATTCAATAGATAGATATTCAATTTCAAAGTGATTTAAACAAACAAACTTCGTTATATCCAATATGGTAGATAAAGTCAGAACTAGTAGAAGAGGTCAATACAGCTTGAGGCACTTATTTAATAGTACTTATCGGCCATAATTGTGACCTAATGTGATTGAGAATAACATTTGAACACTGATGCCAACTACTGTTTCCAAGATTCTCTGGTTCTTACAACTAAACACCGAACTGTTCCGTGAGCATTTTGAAGAGTGGAAGACAAGATAAATCACTCGTCGCATTTATGAATGAAGTAGTCAATTTAAATTCTGGTTGGTTTCTGGAGTCGCTAATCTCGAGTCGGGAAAATACTCTGTGCATATCTAAAATGAGTAAACGCTTCGGGCGTTTCCGTACTGGAGATATTCAAATTATATAAATAATGTTTTTATATAATTGCCAATTTTCAGAATTATATCGCGATATGGATGCTAAAAATTTACTTGAAGAGATATACAATTCCTTTTTTTAGAATTGCACGATTCATTAGTGGTAAGCTTTGGCTTTAAAATGCAGTCGACGAGTTTTACAGGTTTATAAATTGTGATTTACTCATATTATTGAATCTGAAATGAGAAACATGGAATCACGGAAACAAGGATCCATTATATCATCGGCAATGAATTAGATAACTATGTGCCACTAATACAAGGATTAAAACTTCTGATTAGATCATCAGGATTGAAGAAGTTATCTAATTCATCGCCGATGATATAATGGGTCCTTTATAATTCAATAATATGAACAAATCACAAAACACAGACCTGTAGCAGGTATGTAAAACTCTTCGACTACATTTTAAAGCCAAAGTTTACCACTAACAAATCATGCAATTCTAAAAAAAAAGGAATTGTAGATCTCTTCAAGTCAATTTGGAGCCCTTCGCGACGGCAAACGCATACTTGCGTTGATCTCTGATGCCTTTGATACACGGGAGCCGTATATTTTCAATTGACCGGAGAAGTGTGCTAACAACGGGAACCGCACGATATCGTCTCATCCCCACCATTTGCATTGTCTTCCGATGTTTTTGGGAGGTGCCACCTGTCCTGCTGGCGTCGCATGTTTTCAGATAGTGAAACGTATTACAACGACGGGAAGCGAGTAAAAGCGCCTCCACCAGAGGCATTGTGTTCACTGATATTATTATTTCGTGACACGGAACGGCATGATGTTCAGTTTCATTCTATATTTTCGGGCGTATTTTGATATAATGAGCTGAATGCGATCTGGTTTGAGTGAGAAAGAGTTGGAGTATCATCTGAAAATTGCCTTACGAAACGGAAGCCGCATATATGCGAACGCGCTGCAGAAGCCCGTTACTGTGGCTCACGTGCGTTAAACGAAGCCCGTCGCAAAAGGGTTCATATCGCGATATAATTTAAAAAAATTGCCATTCTATGAAAAAATTATTTATATAATGTTAATATTTCTTGTACGAAAACGCCCGAAGCGTTTACTCATTTTACATATGCACATTATTTTCCAGACTCGAGATTAGCGACTCTAGAAACAGAATTGAAATTTACCACTTCATTCATAAATGCAACGAGTGATTTCTCTTGTCTTTCACTCTTCAAAATAAGCATGGAACAGTTCGGTGTTGAGTTGTAAGAACCAGAGAATCTTGGAAACAGTAGTTGGCAACAGTGTTCACATGTTATTCTCATTCACACTAGGTCACAATGGATGGCCGATACTGTTCTGAAAACAATTCAATACAATGTCTTTTGTGTGTGTTCTTGTGATAAGTGCATCAAAGCTGTATTGACCTCATCTACTAGTTCTGACTTTATCTACCAGTTTGGATATAACGAGGTTCGTTTGTTTTCATCACTTTGAAATTGAAAATCTATCTATCGCAAGCAATAATGTACTCTTTTTGTACATTTACCACAAAATCAATTCAACATGCCACATTCTTTAAATGTTTATTGCAACGGCATTTGCATTAACTTACATCTGATCGAAACAGCTGAGGTTAGGCAAGCGGCGCTTCCCAAAATTTTCTCGAATTTTACAAAGAACAAAACATGTTTTCAATTATTTTTTTTTCATATTTTTAACCCCTGTAATTTGTTATAAAATGACATTCTACACTCGCCATTTACGGGTGTGCAAGAGGTTAGATTTCACCCTGTATATCAAATTTGTACTTCACCAAGACCCCATTTAATAGTTCAATTGTCAAAAACTAATAATAATGTTATATTTAATATTCACGGAGATCCACTTTTAGTTTTTAAGAATTTCAAAAGTTGATATGGTGAAAAGGGAAACATTCTCAATTGAATATTGATAGAAAGATTTTTCTGTGAATTGAAAAATCTACGATTAAAATGAAGTTATTTTTTGTGAATGTCTAACAGAAAACAACTACTTCCCCGGCTAAAGCCACGCTGGACATTGAACTACATCTGATAGATATTCTGAAAAAGCCCTAACTCAAAAGGAAAAATCTGAAATTGAAAATTTGCATTTTCATTCAGATAGTTATTTGATTTTCTATTCCAGTCTTAATTGAGAACTCATAAAGATGAATGAGGCAAAGAAGAATGTTTTCCAAAAGAGAGTACTCACCAGAAATCATTCGTAACATTGACGCAGGAGAGACATCGCATTCACTAGGTCTTCAATACATTTTTGTCGACGAAAATCTATTTCACGCTTCCACGATCATCAGGAAGACCGGAAGAAATGGTGTTTCAAAATTTAAAAAAAGGATTTGAACTCGGCTCAGATGTTCTCAGTATGTTTTATTCTTGTGAAACCAGAAATGAAAATAATATTTTTTATAACCTTACTTTCCTGGCTCTTAAGTTTCATGGGTGTCCCCATTTCCTTATGGATAATAAGCATTTTATTCATAAAGTTCACCCTTACTCTTGATGGTCATTACTAACCTTGCTATCCCCATCCTGCCCTTCACTATGCCAATACCACGACGTATGCTGCATGATCAGCTGCGCGACTGCCAGCGCCGCGACGACGGCGGCCGCAGCGACCGCCGTCGAGACGCACATGAGGAACAGACCGTAATTCCGGGCGCCGACGCAATGGTTCAGCCACTTGCAGTGGTGGTCAAAGCGAGCCACGCACTTATTGCAAGAGCTGCAATGCTTCGTGCGAGGTCCGCTAGTCGAAATCGAGCAGAGGTGGCAGTGGCCGGATTCGATGACGTGAGCGTGTTTCGTTCTGAAACAAAGAAAAATATCAATAAGTTTACTAAATGATTCACTTTTTCTAGTACTTGATTCAATTATTGTATGCATACTTGTGAGACCCATGATCACTCACGGAGCGGTGACATGACAGGACCAGGGTGACTATAAGAAAAACCTTGGAGAAAGTCTGCATAAGAGGAACGAAGAGATCGACTCCAACAGCGGTATCAGAGGTCATACTAGACTTCACACCTCCAGCTGGATGAGGTCGGGTTCGAAAAGCAAATGCGCCATCTAAAAGAGCTAATAAATTACCGAGGGTCTAAACCTGGCTGATCCGTCAACAGAGGAAATTATCAAGAAACTCAGAATTATCAAGAAAAAATACGTACTAAACTGAGCAACAAAAAAAAAATGAATGTATTCACATACTGGATGAAAATTCCATAATATGGTACACAAACGGGCCTAAGACTCCCGTGAGAACTAGAAAGTTAGTCTTTGGGTCTCACACAAATACTCCCCTGGAGCCCCTGGATAAAGTCAATCTGAAATACAGGCTATCGAAAGATGTGTTCCGTTCAAATTGATAGAGATGCAGGAACAAGAACATTTCAAAGCAGTAATCAAGGCATTGAGCTCATTCAGCATCATCTCGAGGATGGTATGGGAATTCCTACACAAATTTGATGAGTTAGGCAGGATAAATAAAGTAACTCTCCTCTCGATGTCGGGGAGTGAAGGAGATTGAACAATCGGATACAGTGGCACGAAAAGGAGCATCAACACCACTGATCGAGCAGGAACCATTCACAGAGAAAGAGGTTCTGAGAAAAGCAGATACTGAGGTAAGCCAAAAGATCTCATCAGCAACACCCATCGAGAACGATACAAAAATCGAAACACCCCATCGCATCCCGATAGAGCGACATACACCATAAAATATTTACTTAAATTACTTTAATCCCTGCCAAAGATGGTAGGGCACAATAGATCCAATGAGGTCGCATTACCACAAATAGTAATGTATACTTTAGGGATAGTATTTGGAGTGTTTCGTCTTCATGAAAGGTTGCCTTATTATTTTCGTGAGAACCCAGTCGCTAATCATGATTATCCTTCACCATCTGGAATACTATTAAAAAACAGTGCTTCAGACTAGACATATCTGTGAAGAATTATATCAATATTGAAATAGTATACCGGGTGACCCGGAACCAATTTAGCCCCCTGTATCTTCGTTGTTATTTTATATGGATGTTTCAAATTCGGTACTTCGATTTGATGTTATGAATGTACAATTTAGCAAGTATCAAACTGAATATGACACTTCCGGTTTGACCGGAAGACATCTAATTTTAATATTTCAAATGTAAAGTATTTTTTTTTTGAAAATTACGATCGGTATAGAATTGCCTTTCCAATGATATATTACAATTATACTTCCAATTCACAATCTGCTGATATAATTGAGATTCTATAAAAAAATACTTTTTGAATTCCCCTCATAACGGAACATTTTCATGAAAGTATGCTATGGAAGATTGAATAATATCATGTAAGTAACAATAATTCATGGCCAAACTTTTCACACGAAAAGTTTTATGCAGACTAACTATTTTAACAATTTTAGTTTTTCTGCATTTTTCAACATCAATACAATCATTTCTTTTAAATGCTAACAGGAATTTTTTAAGTTGGTTAGAAACTCCAATACATATTGAAATACAAAAAATGAAAAAATCTCCATATTTTTGTTTCACATTTATTTTTCATGAAGATAATTTCCATGCTATACCTATATTTGTATTGAACCTTTCAACTTCATGTTAGTTGGCTAGGGAATTACATTTGTTGAATTGTTCTGTCGTTGTGTTTACGCCAAATTATTGACATTTCAAATGTTCTGAATTTTCCAAGATAATCATTTGTGAAATGAACAACTACTACCGATTTACCCAAACTGAAAAAGTTGTTGAAAAAGCTGTTGATTTATGGAGAAGCAAGGAAAAATTCCTGTTTAGCCTTGCGTCTGTACCAGGAGAGATATCCTAACCGTCCACAACCTAGTAGTAGAAACTATTTTGCAATATTGGAGTCACAGTTCAGGAAAGAACGGAACATGTTATTGTAAGCGAAGATACGGAGATCACTGTTCTAGCAGCGGTTGAAATTGATCCAAATACATCATTAAGGCAGATCGAATATGCAAGAAAAATTTTGAAAAAACACCGGTATCGTTCATTCAAATATAAAATTCATCAATATTTGTATGAAAATGATGCGCAGAGGAGGATTGTATGTAACTGGGTTATCAAAAAGAAACAGAAAACCAAATTTCCTTACAATATTATAAGGATGAATCACGCTTTACAAACAATGGTCATTTCAATAGAAATAATTTACGTATTGGGCACAAGAAAATCCGCATGTGTTCAGAGAAGAAGACACAGGAAAGATTCGGATTCAATGTTTGGCTAGGAATTTTTGGAACCAGAATAGTGGGACCAATTATTTTTTATGGAGCTTTAACAGGTGAACGGTACCTACAAATTTTAAATGATGAAATCCAAAATTTTATTGAAGACATTCCCTTAGCGACACGTCGCGTTATGTATTTCCAACAAGATGAAGCACCTCCACATAATTCGAACGTAGTCCGAAGACAATTGGATTGGTACTCATGGTCTAGTTCGTTGGCCACCAAGGTCACCAGACCTCACGCCAATGGATTTTTTTGTTTGAGCTCACTAGAAGAATAAATTTTATGCTCATAATAGACCTCAAAATCGCGAGGAAGTTGAAGACAGGGTGAGGAGAGCCATCAACGAAATTACTCCGGCTAAACTAGTGAATGTTATGCGGGCAAGCTCCGAAAAAATACAAAAATGCATTGACGTTAACGGGCGACATTTTGAACAATTAGATTAATTGAGTCTGTCATAGGTGTTGAATTTCTTTTGAATTGAGTTAGAAAACTGTACATGTTCCAAATGTCTACTATTTTTAACCGACGAAACCAAAAAGGAGGAGGTTCTCTAGTCGACGCGTATATTTTTTTTTATGTATGACTACGCATAACTTCTTACTGAAACGTCCGATTACGATAATTCTTTCAGTGGATAGGGTGTACTTCGAAGTTGGTCCCATTTGAATATAAAAGATTAAATCCACCCCTAAGGGTAGCAAAATGAAGGATATTGATCACTCGCCCTCTGAATTCTGGTCCGTTAACCGATTCTATCAGGCATAACTTTGTACTGGGTTTTTCGATTTGGTTTAGATAGGGTATACCTCATAGTTGATCATATTTGGATTTCAAATGGAATTATCCACCCTTACGGGTAGACAAATAGGGGATAATTGATTTTTCACTTGTGAACATTGGCACACATATGTAGTTGACAATGACAGATCGCTATTGTCATTATTTTTGTTCTCCTACATCCGTCACAATCATTTTATTCTATGAGAGGATGGAATTATATACAAAGTAATGAAATAAACTAACCAGAACAACAAAAATAATTTATATTACAACAAATAGTAAAAGTAGATAATCATATTATTTAACTGGTAATAGTTGAAGTAAGTATTTTGGAAGTAATAAAAAAAACAAGTAGGTAGTAATTAATAGATTTCAGCCACAAAAAAATTGGAAAATAAAAACTTTTTAACAAAAAATTAAACCGGCGAAATACGGAACTGAAGAGTAAAAAACAAAATAAACGTTCTTAGTCTCAATAACTAAGCTCCTAAACTAATGTAAGTAACTAATTTTGAGTCGGCGCCAAACGAACAATCAACGAAGATCATTAAATTACTTCAAAAAAATTATCAGAATGTCTCGATGCCATCATTTTACGCCTTACCCAATTCATTTGCTTGTTTGTTTGGCGCCGACTCAAAATTAGTTACTTACATTAGTTTAGGAGCTTAGTTATTGAGACTAAGAAGGTTCATTTTATTTTTTACTTTTCAGTTCCGTATTTCGTCGGTTTAATTTCAGTTTCAAAAATAATTCCAGACCTATAGAAGAAATTCAATATGCCAATTGAGATAAAGTTGAAAGGTTCAATACAGATGTAGGTACCTATAGCATGGAAATGATCTTCATACAAAATAAATATGAAACAAAATATGAAGGTTTTTTAATGTTTCGTATTTTAATATCTATTGGAGTTTCTAACCAACTTTAAAAATTCCTAAGTTAGCATTTAAAAGAAATGAGTGTATTAATGTTGAAAAATGAAGAAAAACTAAAATTGTAAAAATAGTTAGTCTGCATAAAACTTATTGTGTAAAAAGTTTGGCCATGAATTATTGTTACTCACATGATATTGTTCAATCTTCCATAGCATACTTTGATGAAAATGTTCCGTTACGAGGGGAATACAAAAAGTATTTTTTTATAAAATCTCAATTATATCAGCAGATTGTGAATTGGAAGTATGATTGTGATATATCATTGGAAAGGTAATTCTACACCGAATCGTAATTTGCAAAAAAAAATACTTTCCGTTTGAAATATTAAAATTGGATGCGCTTCCGGTCAAACCGGAAGTGTCATATTTGGTTTGTTACTTGCTAAATTGTACATTCATAACATCAAATCGAAGTACCGAATTTGAAACATCCATATAAAATAACAACGAATATACAGGGGGGTAAATTGGTTCCGGGTCACTCGGTATTATATACCAAGGTTGAGAACGATACTATGATAGCACAAACGTCAAGTTTAAATCCAGAAGAGTGAAGCGATTTAAGGTACTACTGCCTGGAATATTGTGGCGTCCCAGGTTCACGCTAAGGTTAAATTCTAAATGTACACTATGTACTCTGGCCCCAACTCCGTTTTCCGTTTCGGAGCCGAATGTGTACCATTGTAGATTGGCACTTGTGAGTTCTCGTTATTTTGTCTCTCATTCATCTCTTTCAGGGAGAGGAAACTCATAAGTTATATCAAAGTTGTATAGGGGGATCATTGTGTCTGATGGCATTGCTAGAATCGGATGGGATTTTATTTCGCTCTCGATCTTGCGATAACTTCCTCCTCTATTACTCTTTCTCCTCGACAGGTTTCTGTATACACTCACTCTAGCCTCCCTCTCTGAGCAAATATGCCACGGAGGGGTGTTGATGAGAACTTCCATTGCTGCTGTCGGGGTGGTGCCCCTGTTATGGCCAGACACGCTTGCCTCTAGAGTTTGTTGAGCTTTTCTCGTACACTCTTCTGTGCCACGAGACGACCGCTCCATATGTGACCACTTACCACTATGAGGTAAAGTCAGTACATTTGTTTGGATTGCATCCCCCATGTTTTCCCACAGATTCTTCTACAAATCATAGGGCTTTTCTTGCTCTGTTGGATACTTTTTCTAGATGAGCATTCCAAGTGAGTTTTTTTTCTCTAAGTATTTGGCTTCTTCCTTGAATGGAATTGTTTATCCATAGAGGACCGGTTTTATTAGTAAATCTAGCTTTCCTCTCACTGTCTTGCTGGGATTGACCGAAAGTTCTTCTTTTTCAGATCACCTAATGATAGTCCTAAGAGCCGCTTGGAGTATGTCCGATATCATCTTTCCAGACTTTCCTCTAACTGTTATAACTATGTCGTCAGCGAAGGTTCGAACCTCGATTCCCTCCGCCATAAGGATCATGATCGGATCTTCTATGAGAAGTGCCCACAGTAAGGAGGAGAAGATTCCCCTCTTTGTGGAAAACCTCTCACCGCCCCGGCCACTATTTTCTCATGGAGCTCGCGATTATTCTGTATCTTAACATCGCCTCGATCCAGTTACAAACAGTTTCCTATATTCTTTTATTAATTGCTGTTCTATGTATATCGGTAGTGCGTTGCTAAGTGCTCCTCAAGGCCACGCATCTCAGAGAGTCGTTCAGTTTCCCGAAGAGGTTGTCCAATGCAGTTTCTGTTGATTTGTCGGCCTGGTAAGCAAACTGGTGGGTGCTGAGAGGTTTTTCCTCCAGCACATATTCTCGAAAATGTCTATCCTCTGCGGTTTTCAGAAGGAATGATGTCAATCTGTTCGGGAGAAGGGATTTGTGAGGTTTTTGTTGTTCCCGATTTTACGTCCCCTTATCGAAGTCGAGCTTGAGAGTAGGTACCCGCATGCCAGGCTGGCTCTGAAAAATTCAGTGGGAATAGGCGTTGGTATCTCTCGGATCCATTCTGAAGTATCGCAGGAAAGATTCCATCCTCTCCTGGTGCCTTGTGCAGTTCGAATTAGTTGAAGGCCCAATCTACCGCTGTTGGTTTGATGCTATCTTCCAATCTCCTCGACTAGGTCGTCCTGTTTGAAATGGACTGGTTTTCATCAAGAATTGTTGTACTAGATGCTCTAAAGCCTGCCTTCGAGATTCCGTCACAGTTCCGTCAGATCGTTTAATCAGACCCACTTCTTGCTCAGGTTCTCTAAAGGGGATCTTGTGGATTCTTGCACTTGTGAGTATATTAGGTATACTCTGGCATGATTACCTATTGGCCTTCCTTTTCGCTTTGTTGTATCCCGGTAGATCGAAAATGCCAAGTTTGTACGATAAGGTAAACAGCCAATACAAAACTAGTAAGATATCGGAGCTCATCTCTCGAGGACAACTAGTAAAAAAAATTCAAGTAGTGTCCGAGCCAGAAAGTATACTGTTACGGAAATTAACGAAAATTCCCTGGGTACGCCCCTGTGCTGGTTGCCGATGACATCATGCTCCGAATGTTCGATAACTGCCATTCGAAGACTCGAGAAGAAATCCGACCCTTAGCGGTGACGTTATGGAACATTCCCGATCGACACTGTTCTGGAATTTTCGGCCGTCCTATATATAGCGGGTCATATGCGATAGGAGTCTGACTGACTGACGACTTCTGTCAGTCAGTCAGTCAGAGTCGGCAGTCAGTCTTGTGAATATTGTTGTACATTGCAATTGTAAACAAGTATTGTATTGTAACGTAAATAAACTTAACTTGGTTTTATTAATTTATTTCACACTTAATCTACAACTTAATTTATATTACTACGCCACTGAATAGCTCGATCGCATGGCTCGTTCAGACTATTTTTGCCATCTGGAGGGCTACCTATTTATCTCCGTCACAGGATTCCCGATCTTTCGAATTCCGGCAGTTGGCGACGGCATGTTCCAATTGTTTCCAATATTGACCGTTGTTTTCCGCGGAAGAGCGACTGGATGGTTCTCGAATATCTCCGGGGATGATCTCATCGCTGTCGATGGCAACGTGTGAGGCGACAGGTCCGGCCTAGGTTCGTTACATTGCCCCCTTCTTAAAGACATTTCGTCCCGAAATTTCATCCTTACACTGACGCCGGAAGGGCCACACCGTGAAGTTGATGGAAGTAACACTCCACGGTCTTCATGATCGGTCGTGGAAGAGGGTTACAGCAAACCAAAATCCTGACGCCGCTGGATCTGAATATCGCCTCCAGCATACTTCTTATGACTCTCCAGTCCAACCCATCAATACCACAGGATAGTTTTGGAATTGCTAGATCCGCCAGATTCTGGTCCACCATAGTATCTCTTAGTTTGGTGAGACTCTTCCAGACATCTTCATAGGACGGTTTATCTTGGGAATGCCTCTTGGTAACTAGGTAGTAGATGTTTCTCTGGCCTTTCTTCAACTGTAGCACCCCACCAACTTCTGGATTCTGCTCCCGCAGTGTTTGGAGTTGACCAAATTTCTTGGAGAACACTACGGCGATGCCCTGGACATTCGAAGATCTTCTGTCACACAGTGCGCTAGTGCGTAGTCAGCAGGCACCTCGAAAAGGTCTCGTGACTCCTCTCTAGTAACCCCATGTAGAACTTTCTGCCCGTTTGAATACAAGGACATAAACTTCTCGAACGTCATATCATCCTCCGGTGGCTTGAGGGTGCGAACTTGGTCATGGTTTCCAGCGTAAGGGGCCAACCTGTTGAAATGGACGACCCTTGGTTTCCCTCGGGGTGGCTTATGGATTCGGTACACAAGGTCGTTTATCCTTTTCACGATTTTATACGGGCCTTCCCACGAGTTCCGCAACTTTGGTGATAGTCCACGACGACGTTTGGGGTTGTACAGCCAAACCAGGTCATCAACCTTAAATCCTCCAGCGTCGGCCTTGATGTCATAGGTCTTCTTCATTTTATCGCTGGCACTCTGGATGTTCAACCGGACTCGTTCGTGGATGTCGTCCATTCTCTGCCGAAGTTTGCCGACCTAGTCCTCTCCCGCAGTGTCTTGTCCTGGCGGTATCCCAAACTTCAGGTCACAAGGCAGTCGCAGTTCTCGGCCCATTATAATACTAGCAGGAGTTTGACCGGTTGACTCGTGTACTGCGGATCGATAGGCCATCAGGAACAAATGAAGATACTGGTCCCAGTCTCTTTGATGGTCAGAGACAACCTTGGACAAGTGGCGGTTGATCGTCCTGTTCATCCGTTCCACCATTCCATCGGACTGCGGATGTAGGGCCGTGGTTCTTGTCTTGCGGATGTTCAGCAGTAGACATATTTCTTGGAAAAGGTTGGATTCGAAATTTCTGCCTTGATCCGAGTGCAGCTCCATTGGAATACCGAATCGACATATCCATTCTTTCACCAAGACGTCGGCGACGGTGATGGCTTCCTGGTTGGGCAGGGCATAGGCTTCCGCCCACTTACTGAAGTAGTCCATTGCCACAAGGATGTATTTATTCCCGTGGTCGGATACGGGAAACGGGCCGGCGATGTCAATGGCGATTCTCTCGAACGGGCTGCCTACGTTGTACTGACGCATCGGGGCCTTGGGTCGTATTCGAGGTCCATTGCTAGCAGCGCATACAGCGCACTTCCTGCACCAGTCCTGGACGTCAGCTTGACAATTGGCCCAGTAAAACCGTTGCCTCACTTTCTGCAGGGTCTTCGTCACTCCCAGATGTCCTCCGGCGACTCCATCATGGATTTCCCGCAGCACTTCCTCTCTTCTGTTCCTGGGAACAATTATTTGGCGTCTGTCTTCCCCACCAATATCGGCCTCCAACACGCGTTTCAGGATCCCATTGTCCAGAATAAGAGAGTTCCATTGTGCCCAATAGGACTCAACAGCCGGCGAGTAACCTGCGACTTCCTGCCATGATGGTCTTCGATTGCCCTTCTTCCAGCTGACGACTAAGCCAAGGTCGGGGTCTCTCTCTTGGTTTTTCTGGATCTTGCTGTCATTCCAGTTGTCATCCATTGCCGCGGTTCTACAAAGTGTTGCTTCTTTCTCTTCTGCTCGTCGGCAATGTGAGCAATCATCTGGACATGGTCTTCGCGACAAGGCATCTGCATTCTTATGGCTAGTTCCGGCTCGATGTTCGATCTCGAAATCGAATTCCTGGAGTCTCTCGATCCAACGTGCTACTTGACCCTCAGGATTTCTGAACTGTAAGAGCCATTTGAGAGCTGCATGGTCAGTTCTCAACAGGAATCTTCTTCCATACACGTACTTGTAGAAGTGTTCCACTCCCTTTACAACAGCTTACAGCTCTCGCCTGGTGACACAGTAATTGCGCTCTGGTTTGCTAAGCGTCTTGCTGAAATAACCAATGACCTTCTCCCGTCCCTCCTGGATCTGAGATAGGACAGCTCCAAGTCCCACGTTGCTGGCGTCCGTATCCAAAATGAATTTCCCTTTGGGTAGGGGATAGCTCAGTACAGGTGCGTTGATCAAAGCTCCTTTCAGTTTCCTGAATGAGTCTTGACATTCTTCGGACCACTGGAACTTTGTTTGGCCCTCCGTGAGCCTGGTCAGTGGTTTAGCGATGTTAGCGAATCCCAGCAATATCGGCGATAGTATTGCATAAACCAAGGAAACTTCGAAGTTGGTGAATGTCTTTTGGGATGGGCCAATCCTTAACAGCTTTGATCTTCTGGTCATCCACTGCTACTCCTTCCCAGAGACAACGTGGCCGAGGTATCGTACTTCTTTTGGAACAGATGGCATTTTTAGGCTCAGCTTCAATCCGGAGTTCCTCAGTCGCAGGAATACTTCCTCCAAGTTTTTCACGTGGTCCTCGAACGATCTGCCGACCACAATTATGTCGTCGAGATACACTAGACACGTGTTCCATGAGAGTCCCTTCAGCACTGTCTCCATCAATCTTTCGAATGTGGCGGGAGCATTACAGAGCCCGAATGGCATAACGGTGAACTGCCACAATCCTGAGCCGATGGTAAAAGCAGTCTTTTCTCGATCTTCCTGAGCCAGTTCTACTTGCCAATATCCACTCTTCAGATCAAGGGTCGAGAAAATCGTGGAACCAGCCAACGTGTCTAGGGTGTCATCTATTCTCGGGAGAGGGTAACTGTCCTTCTTCGTGACATTATTAAGTTGGCGATAGTCTACACAAAAGCGTGTCGATCCATCCTTTTTCTTCACCAGTACGACTGGAGAGGACCAGGGACTGTCAGATGGTTCGATAACTCCTTCTTTTCCCATATCGCTGACTATTTTGTCAGCCTCTTCCTTCTTGGCAAGAGGAAGTCTTCTTGCTGATTGCCGAATCGGTCGGGCACCCCCAGTATCAATCTTGTGCTGGACCACATTAGTACGACCTCCTTTTCCTGGTCCGGTATCGAAGATGTCTTGGTACTTTTTGACTAAATCTCTTAGTTTGGGCTGTTGAGCTGGTTTTATATCTTTGGAAGAGATGGCAACTAATTTTTCTAGTTCTGTGGGCAAGTTGTTGGGTTGGCTAATCGTACCTCGTACGCCCCGGATCACAGATGAAACTGACGAGCAGTGCCCTAAAATTGTTCCTTTCTTTAAGGTCACTGGAAAGTAATTGACATTCATGACCCTTACCGGTACAAATTTTTCAGCACGTAACAGGGTTTTCCCTAGGGCAATCCCTCGTCCAATTTTCTCATCATGAAGTTTGGGCTCGAACATCATCACGTCTCCACTGCTCGCACTCCCGTCCAGGCGAGCCTCCAGGATGGTTTCAGCTTACATCTTCAGCCAACAGCACACGGATCAACTCTTCACTTCTCCCATGAAGTACCAGCTCTTCTCCGTTGACACGTAGGACGCCGTCTTTGAAATCCAATTCAAACCCTCTGGAATTCATGATGTCCATTCCGATGATTGCATCGTCTTCGATGTCCGCTACAAGTGCCTGATGTTTCACTTTAGTGCTGCCCAAAATTATTTCAATCGGTAGCTCGCCATATACAGTAGCTGGCTCCCCTGTTGCTGTGCGTAGCTTCCAAGTTGTCGGTTCAATTCGTTCCGGTGTTCTGGCAAAGGAAGGTCCGAGAATTGTCCTAGTCGCACCTGTATCTAGCAGCATGGTGCAAGGCTCGTTATTGATGAGACCGTCTACGAAAACACCTCTGTTCTGTCGTTTCAGGATAGCGACATATGCGTTGTTAACCGGGGCTTGCTGGACACAGGCCGACGATTGCCCCTTCTCGTCGACCTTCTTTAGTTTTCCTGCATCGGAGTCGTTTCGAATGTTGGACATTTGCTACGCACATGTCCAATTTTGCCACAATTCCAGCATCTTATCTGTCTTTTCTCCGGCAAAACTTCCTTCATCACTTTTCTTATGGCAGCTTCCAAGTCAGCATGCTCCTGTGAGTCTTCTTCAATACTTCGAACTTTACTTTGGTTTTTGCAGGATTGCTTTGCTGCCTCAAATTCCAAAGCGCGTGCCAGTGCGTCTACGAGATGTGTTGGACGAGCTAGTGTCAACGCTTGTCTGGTTTCTTGGTCACGGAGTCCATCCAAGAATGCCTGAACCGCTAATCGCTCCATTACATTCTCCGGTGTGGCTGGATATGTGAGACGAACCAAGCGTGCAATGTCAGCTTCGAATTCTTGTAAGGATTCGCCCGATTTCTGGCAGCGATTTTTCAGTTGGGAGTGGTATACGTGTTCCAAATGGGCGTGGCCATATCGTAATTCTAGTGTTTAATCAGCTGTCATAGCCTCCTGTTCTTGGGTGGTGGAGTTTGTAGAATATTTGTCGCTTCTCCACGTAATGCAAGTGTCAGTGCTACAGCTCTTTCCCTGCATTCCATCCGTTTGCTTTGGCCGCTGCTTCAAACTGCCGGCGGTAATTTGCCCATGGAGTTTTTCCGTCGAACTGAGGCGGCTTCATGGAAAGCTTCCCTATTTCTGAAATGACCTTGACATCTTTTATACCCTCTTGAACTTTATCCACGTTCAAACTCAAGTCCAGCATTGCATTTTCGTTAACCATCTCTGTGGAGGACGCACTATTAATTTGTTTTTCCAGCTTACTGATCGTTTCCTTTATTTTGTCCATTTCTGCCTCGATTCCGTCTTTGATTCCATCGCTGATTATTTCCTTCATCTTGTCCATCTCTGCCTCGACCCCATCTTTGATTTTATCTACCTCCGTGTTCATTTGCTCCCTAATTTTATCTATCTCTGTCTCAACGGTTCCCATTCTTTCTTCTAGGAAATTAGCCACACCACACAATTCTTTTTTTAGGCCTTCTGTGTTTTCCAGGAACTTCCCTTCCAGGCTTCTTGAATTTTCTAGAAGCTTCTCTTCCAGATTTCTAGAATTTTCTTGAAGCTTTCCTTCCAGATTTCTAGAATTTTCTTCAAGCTTCTCTTCCAGATTTCTAGCATTTTCTTCCAGGCTTCTTGAATTTTCTAGAAGCTTCTCTTCCAGATTTCTAGCATTTTCTTCCAGGCTTCTTGAATTTTCTTCCAGTTTACTCATTACCAAACTTAAATCACCTCCGGGAACTTCGAATAAAAATGTTTCGGGGTCCTCACCTTCTTGTATAAGTCCTTCTGCAAGTTTTTCCTGGAGTACTATTCGCTACCTTCAAATCCGCAAGGCGCACTTTTCTTGAACACACTTTTTACCTGTTGTTTCCAGTTCCCTTTCCTCCAATTCCTGTTTCAATTCCGCTACCTTCAAATCCGCAAGGCGCACTTTTCTTGAACACATTTTGTCTTTGACGAGGTATCAGTCTGTTTTACACGAAAAGTTTATCAGTTTGTTAAAAATTCACTTCGCGAATTCTTTTCCACGGGCCACCAGTCTATTGTCTGTTTCACGCGAACAGCGTATCAGTTTATATTTCCACGCACAATTGTCCACTTCGCGAAAACCGGGCCACTGTCTATTTTGGGCGTACAAAAAGGTCTATCAATTTATTTTTCTGACTATCCACTCCACGATCACTTGTTTATTTTCAAAATCTCACTTCCGACACCAATTGTAACGTAAATAAACTTAACTTGGTTTTATTAATTTATTTCACACTTAATCTACAACTTAATTTATATTACTACGCCACTGAATAGCTCGATCGCATGGCTCGTTCAGACTGTTTTTGCCATCTGGAGGGCTACCTATTTATCTCCGTCACAGGATTCCCGATCTTTCGAATTCCGGCAGTTGGCGACGGCATGTTCCAATTGTTTCCAATATTGACCGTTGTTTTCCGCGGAAGAGCGACTGGATGGTTCTCGAATATCTCCGGGGATGATCTCATCGCTGTCGATGGCAACGTGTGAGGCGACAGGTCCGGCCTAGGTTCGTTACAGTATTGTTAAAGTATACTATTGAGTTGTGTTTCAAAGTAATAAACGGATTGAATTTATCGGACGTTTTATGAACCCCAGTTTCGTAAAAATTGGCGTCAGAAGTGTGAATTTTTAGTAAATATTCGAGGACAATGAATGGTGAATACGAGAAATACACCCGACGACGAGATGGAGGCCGTAATGGAAATGATTAAACAGTTTGCTAAGAAAGAAAGACGAATGCTGGAAGAAAAACGGCGTATAGAAAAACAAGAGGTTGAGGAACGACGGCGTATAGAAAAACAAGAGGAACAGAAAGGTCGACAAAAGGAAGAGGAACGACGACAGAAAAAAAAACAATAAGAGGAGGTTCGCCGACAAAAAGAGGAGGAACGGTTACAATAACATTTCCAGAAAATTCTTGAAGAACAAAACAAGGAACGGGAACAACAGAAAACGTTCTTTGAACAAATTGTCCAGAAAACCAAGGAGCAAATCATAGGCCTGAAGGAAGATGTTGATAAAGTTGGGGCCGAAATCAACACAGTTTGGAAAACTATGGAAGGAATGGACAGTAAGATGAAAACGGAAGTTGATGCGGTGCGAGAAGAACTAGAAAAGAAGTTTGCTTCATCGAAGATCCAGGACCGCCGTGCCTGGGTTCGCACAATTCCGTAAAGCCACTGACTTTTGATGGGCAGTCACCGTGGTCCTTGTATCGGAAACCAACATCGAGAGCAGCTACATCGGGCACAGTTAGAAACACGTGTTCAGAAATCGGGTGAAAGTCTACAGGAGTTTGGAGCTGACGTCCAAAGACTTATCCAGCTTGCCTACCCAGAAGCCCCGGAGGATTGCACGGAACAATTGGCGGTGCAGGTATTCATTGATGGATTGATGGACATTGAAATACAAAGGACCTTGAGATTGACACAGTTCGAGAAATACAGTGAAGCTCTAGTTCGTTCCTTGGAAGTGGAATCGGCTTTCAACACCTCACGTCTAAAAGTAAGAGCGGTATCGATCGAAGAGCCACCTCAGCCAGATACACAAAGTGACAGCATAGAACAGATGCTCAGCAGGATACTGGAGGAACTGGAACCTAAGAATAACATAGCAAACAATCAGGCAAGAGGAAACTGCCTCAGGAATGGTAGGAGCGGCCATTTCCAGAAAGGTTGCAGGGTGAGGTTACTACAACGCTTGTTATCACCTTGGACACCACCACGTTCTCACTCCCCTACCAAAACAGGATCGCCAGGACAATCAAGAGGAAACTGCTTCAAGTGTGGTAGGAGTGGATATTTCTATAGAGATTGTAGGGTGAGGTTACCACCACGTTTTTCATCATCCTGGAGGATACCACTACGTTTCTATCCACCTACGAGATCAGAATCGCCAGAAGAGACAAGAGGAAGCTGTTTCAGATGTGGTAGAAGCGGACATATCGAGAGAGATTGCAGAGTGAGGTTGCCACCACGTTTATCATCGCCTTGGAGGATACTCGCACGTTCCTACTCACCGAAGAGGTCTAGTGAGTCTCCGAGCAGGCGCCAAGGAACTGACCAATACATCGGAAAGAATGCGAGCTAGTGGATGCGAATCTCCCAGAGTCATCCAAGTCAACAGAGTCAGGAAAATCACTGATAATCCACCCACGAAGGAGAAGACTGACCAGTATAATGCTAATTCCGAACATCACCTAGAACGCGCAAATGGTAGTGCAGATGTGTTGCCTAGAAGACCGCATCCTAGAGCACCCGAGCAAAGTCAGAAAACAAGGTACCGCGAAGGAGTTGCCAGCATCAGACGAACGAGGACGACTGGACTACCTCACACATGAGACATTGGGGACTTTCTACATTGGAAAGAGGACGGAACCGGCAGACCCTCCTGGGGAGATCTTTCGGACAGAGATCCCATCTTCAAGACACAATGGGATTCCCTGGTTGTGGAAAATGGACTACTTAAACGCGCATGGGAATCTGCTGATGGGAGATTGTCAATTTACCAACTGGTTTTGCCCAGGAAAAGGATAGGTGAAGTCTTAAAGGAAATTCACGAAGGAAAATCAGGAGCCTTGGAGTTAATAAAACCTTAGACAAGATTTGGCAGAGGTTTTACTGGGTTCAATGTCGAGACGATGTAGAAAGCTGGTGCAGGAGATGTCCAGAATGCGGTCCACCAAAGGTCCCAAGGCTAGGTCCAGGGGTGAGATGAAGAAATACAATGTAGGCGCGCCATTCGAACGGATTGCCATTGATGTGACGGACGATGGCAACAAATACATCCTCGTTGCCATGGACTATTTCAGTAAATGAGTGGAAGCCTATGCCATTCCAGACCAGGAAGCATCCACAGTAGCCGGGTCATTAGTGGACAACATGTTCTCGAGATTCGATGGAGCCACATTCCGACCAAGGAAGGAATTTCGAGTCGAAGTTATTCAAGAAAGTTTGCGAGCTGATGGGTATCAACAAGACCAAAACCACGGCGCTTCACCCCCCAGTCAGATGGCATGGTTGAAAGATTCAACCGAACTATGGAAGAGCATATTTTCGGAGTAGTGGAAAAAAAGGACTGGGACTGATGGCACACAGAGCAGCCGTCCACGATTCGACCAAGCTTATCCCGGCCAGCATTGTTTTCGGAAGGGAACTTCGCCTGATGAAAATCCACGAAACAGCTCGGAAGAAGTTGATACTGGCCAGTGACAGGATGCAAGCTCGTTATGATTTGAAAGCTAATTCAGGAGGATTCAAGGAAGGTAACCAGGTTTGGCTCTACAAACCACGGCGGAAGAAAGGTGTATCCCCCAAATTAACTCCGTTTTGGGAAGGAGCGTAAGAGGTGAAGAAGAGGATCAACGACGTGGCAGCCCTAGGACTAAGATGAAGGTTGTTCACCTCGACAGACTGAAGCCATATCCTGGTGAACCAATTACTTTTGATCGGGACGTTCAACATTAGAGGGGGGGTTTCGGAAATCATGACATCATGCTCCAAATGTTCGAAAACTGCCATTCGAAGACTCGAGAAGAAATCCGACCGTTAGCGATGACGTAATGGAACATTCCCGATCGACACTGTTTTGGAATTTTCGGTCGTCCTATATATAGCGGGTCATATGCGTTAGGAGTCAGTAAGAAGTCGTCAGTCAGTCAGAGTCGGCAGTCAGTCTTGTGAATATTGTTGTACATTATAATTGCAAACAGTATTGTATTTAAAGAAAAAAAAGCCAAGTGAAGGGGGATAAAATAAGAAGTGAAGTGCATAAAGTACACAAAGTCGTCTTCACAAAGGATTCAATTTTTGGCTTTTTCTTTCTTTAAATATATGCCAGTCGGGCAACTTAGCCACTCCTACTGAGAAGGAATCTTTCATTAAGAATCCTATCGAGGTAGGAGAAACGTATGGAGTGTTTCTTTCTGTCACTAGGTGCCGCCGGTTAAAAGTTATCTTTTCCGACGTACCTAAAGATGTTGTAAGCTTGATGGTGATTTTATTTTATTACGTCGGGTCTCGCTTCGGCCAGAGCTCTCCGGATCTCTGGCTGGTGACTACTCCGTACTGATAAGGGCCAAAATGCCTGAAACCGGTATGCGGATTGTTAGACGGACCCGACATGGATTAAACATAATCGAGCTTATCAGAAAGAAACATTTGCAATCAATTTCCATTTATATGGAAGTTTGCATGGATTTTCAGGTGAATATCATTCAACGTTCTGCGTGGTATTTGCTAGGAAAGTAGTTGTTTTTCGCCTGTGGTCTACCAATTGTGTTTCAATTTATATTGAATCCTTTGTGAAGACGACTTTATGCACTTCACTTCTAAGGTGTTGTATTGTTAAAGTATTTCGAAGTAATAAACGGATTGAATTTATATCGGACGATTTATGAACCCCAGTTTCATAACAATACGTTGGCAGACAATTATTTCATCCATTTTCGCTATAGTGGGCATACTAGTAATAGTACTTTCCTTTACGGATTTAGAGTATAATTTTCCGCAAATGTGTCAGCTGTTTTTTAGTACTGAGGTGGAAAAATAATTGGTGGTGTCTTCTGATGGCTCATCTCAAATGACCAAATAACACTTGATCCAGTAGCAACCTCCAATGTTTCGAATAGTTTCATACTTCTGAGCCTGGTAATTGGAAGTTTAGAATCCAATTCCCATCAAGTGCTGGTCACCTTAAAGGTCGATATTTCATACAAGATACGATTCTTTTACAGTTGCTCGAAGAATTCTTCATGGCGATCTTGAATTCTGACACACCTCAAAGTTGTCCAATGTAGATTTATATCTACGACTTTTTATGGCGATTTAAAAAAAAGCTGATCACACAGTTGAAATTGATGTGTTTATTTGCCGAAGCTTATTTGTGACAATCCTATTTTTGATTTATTTGGTTGAATATTCTCTGAGAGGGAGAGAGAGAAAGGAAATTATAAGAAATTATTTGATTTGTAATCTGAATCTATTAAACACAATTCGTATGTATATCAGTAACTTCGTATTATTTTGGGTAAAATTTGAGTTAGCACAGTAGAGTGAAGCACGAAATTGACACGTACTTGGAAAATAAGGAACAATGAGGTACCATTTGTTTTAACTCTGTTCTAACCTGTCAAGTTGAGGTACTGGTTCAGGTGTCCTTTCCCTCAGAGCTTCTTCTGCAGGATCTACCAACGCCGCTCCCAGATGGACAGCCAGATGCAGTAACAACAGCACCGAAAGTACTGCTAAAGCTGCAGGTTGAGCGTGAATCGGCAACGATGGTACCAGCACCAGAAATGACCCTCCCGAGAGAATGGCCAACGTTAACCAACCTGAAAGCTAAAGAGAAAAAATGATTTACAGTAAATACCTTCAATTGCATTGGAATTCTATAAAATACGAAGTTGGATCCTTGAAGAACTCTGGAAGTAGTATGGGTTTCCATAAATAGTACCGTAATTTGAACAATGACTGTGAAGTTAGCCACAACGCCAAACGCTGAGAAAAATAAAATCTCGATAATTTTATTTTCTCCTTTTCAGGTTTTTTACATTGTTTTTTTTTTAGTTAAGGGCGTGAATGCACTGACATTTTCAATCTTTTCTTCATCAGTGATACCTCATTAGAATTTGCCAGGCCGTCAAAGTGGGTGAAAATGGGGGTTGTTATAATTTGAAAATTCACAGAGACCACAAATGGCTTTGTACAACTTTCTGCTGCTTGTAATATGTTATTGCTATTGGTATTTTCTTCATCACTGATATGGTGACAGAATTTGCCAGGCCGTCAAAAGGGGTGAAATAGGGAGGGTATGAATTTCCAAAATATATCACCCGCATTTCACCCCCCCGTCGACGGCTTAGAAAACTGTAATCAGGTACCAGTGATGAAGGAAAGACCAATAACAATAACATATTACAAGCAGAAAGGTGTACAAAGTCATTCGTGGCCTCTGTGAATTTTTTAATATAACTACCATCCCACTCTCTCAAATCGAACTTATTCACCAGTCTGCTAACTTGTCACTAGTCAGCTGCAACTGGAAATCTCAGTGTATTCACGCCCCTAATTGAATAAAAATCCATGTGAAAGAAGGCAGTGTGGCTAACTTCACACCTGTATTTGAACATATATTTCGTCTCATTTGGACACATGAAGCTATACAAAATTACTAAAGAATTTCGAAATATATTGTAGATCACCGCGCCTACACCTAATCTTTCGAGGTGTGATGGTCAAGAACATAAGAAGAAAAAAGAAACAAAAAAATGTATTGTTGAAAGATGATAATTCAAAATTGTTTTTTCATGCCTTGAAAATGAAAATTCATATAATTCGGTAAACACTACAAATACAAATTTTTAATATATGGAAAGTCAGGCAATTTATTATTTCCACTTACAGCAACATTAGATTTACAATTCAATTTCAATTCGAACGTTTTTGAAGCCAAAAGGAAGTTAGTCAATTTATTATTTCCGCAAGCAGGAAAACTTGGCTATCCAGAATCTCTGGCAGAGTTTCAAACCGAAATTCTATTATTCAATAAAACTTCAATAGTATTAGTTTGAGATGAGTATATGAGAGAAGAAGGAAGGATAAACATTATGTATAATTGTGAATAACGTTAAACTGAGTAATATTGTCTCAACACATTCATTAGTTTTCATGTTAAAATCATTGATGATACGATGATTGAAAGACGTCATGAATATGAACCATTTCTAAGAAAAGTCTTTTAGACAAAACACTTTCAAAATCTGAAATTTCTGATTTATTATAATATATACGATGATCCTCATCAATAGAATTACTGGATAGAGCACAAGCTCTCATAAACCTCCTACAATCACTCTTGTGGCCTGTGATTCTATCTTTAAATAATTATTTTGTTTGAGCAATGTAAACTTTATAACAATCAGTGCATGGTATTTTATAAACAATATTTGATTGGAACTCTTTTGGAATTGGTGTTTTCAATTTAGAATGGAGATTGGAAATTGTTTTTATGCTAGTTTTTGCTATTTTTATATTTTTGTTATTAAGGACTTTAATCAACTTTGGAGTCAAATGTTGAATATGAGGTAAACTTTTATAAGTTATTATATTTATGTTGCTGTTATTTGGCGAATTTAGAATTGGAGGAATGTTATATGATGAAGAACTGAAAATAATTTTATTGACTAAAGAATTTGAGAAGTCTTGATAAAGATAATAAACATTATCGAAATTGAATTGAACATACCTGACTCCTTTCCAAATAAATATAATTTACCTAGATAATTCACAGTCAATAAATATATATATATACAGGGCTATTCAAATTCGTTTCTGTACATGGGGATCTCGTAAACGATAAGAGATAGAGTGTCGGTTAAATTGTGGCAAAGTTGCGTATTTTAGAGACCTATTCAATGATGTGAAAAAATCGAATTTAGCTCTTTTGGTTCTGGAGATATACAGGAAAAACCAAAAAATCCCAAATTATTTTTTTTGCCTGTATCTTCTTTATTCGCAGGCATATTGAAAATCTGTCCACATTTTGCTATTGGCAACTTGATGTGGGCTATCAGAATATGTTCATGAATCTTTTATACAAGGTGTCATTCTGACTTGGGCCATCCCCTTTTAAATTTTTTAAATACGGAACTGTAGTTTTTGTTGTAGATTTAGCATCGTCGACGTACACGTCATACTGAGAAATGTAATATAATTATATATTTCGAGAAGTTTCGGGTAATATTTTATTTATAATTCGGTGAATTATTCACATTTAAATTACGGCCCCGGAAATTGGTTGACTGAGTTAAATAAAACACAATAGCAACTTTCACGTCTCCCCATGTACCATAGTGTTTTCGAGGGTATTTTTTCATTTTAGGTACCAATTCATATTTCTTCACATTTCAAATGCTCTTTGAGCGTTTTCTACAATGAACTTCGAATAGCAAAACCTTTATGATTATCTGAAACATATCTACAAAAAAATAGATTATACATATGTATTTTGTCAAGCTGAAAAGAAATGATAGCAATAATTACATCCGAAACGAACACTATAATTGTAATGAAAATTGAAATATAGTAATTTATATACAAAAATTAATGGCGCAATAAATGTTCGAATTGGAGTCCTTCCATTTCGAGACATTTTTGAACTCGTTTTTCATATTATTTATTGCCCTTAATACACTTCTTTGCTGCATTGTTGCGAAAGCATTCAAAATCCTCAATCTCAAGTCTTCTATATTTTCTATCTCCCCGCCAGCGTAAATCCTATTTTCAATGTCCCCATAGAAAATAGTCCAAAATAGTAAGATCTGGTGATCTTGCAGGCCATCTTATTGGCCCATTATTTGCTATCCATCTGTTGTTGAATGTGGTATTCAGACACTGATTAACCTCTCTTGTACAATGAGGACGAGCTCCATCATGTTGAAACCAGATTCCATTCAACCTACCTATTGGAATATCTTCGAGGTATTCAGTGAAGGTGGTCCTTAAGAATCAAAATAACGTTCGCCATTCAATGTCTCCTGAAAATATATGGCCCAAGAATTTTATTATCAAAATTCCTGCCCATACATTAAATCCAAATCGCACTTGAGGGCGAACTTCTCTGAAATTATTTTCATTGGTCTGAGACCAGACATGTTCATTATTCCTATTGAATACACCGCAGTTTGTGAAACGACTCTCATCGGTCCAAATGATGTTATTCAAAAAATTCCCATCTCTTACGATTTGTCTACGCAACCAGTTGCAGAAATTTGTTCTTCTTTCGGATCTCCTGGATGTAATTTATGAACCGTTTTAATTTTGTAACATTTAAAATTATGCTTCCTGAGAGTGCGCCAAACTGTCGTTTGTGGCAAATTCAATTCATATACAATTTGTACCGATGATTTCGATGAATTTTCATTAATCTAAAATTCAGTGATGTTACTGAGAGTTTATTAAAATTAAAAAAAAACACTTTTTCAACAATACTTTCCTCTATTTTGGCTGGAGTTCTGTTACCATAACTTTCGCGAGGCTTAATTGAATGATCCAAATTCGCTGAGGTTTTTGTCTAATTTCTGGAACAAAGTTTCATGCGGTTGACGCCTTTCAGGATAAATTTCCATATACCGTTGGGCTGTAGCATAACTGTTTCTATGGTTTTCATAATAAATTTTCACCATGTCCCGTTTTTCTTCAGCGGAAAACATCATTTTTACACCAATAAACTCAAAGATATACAACAAATATGACAAATGTCAAAATATTATCGACAATTGTTCTCATAGTCTACTGAGATTTCATCGGTATTAAACATGGTAACTAAAGACATTAGCAACTTATAGGTAAGTATTATAGTAACTAGCGAAAATGTGGTGTTATGATCTTTCTATCTCCAAGAATCACTTATGGTGCAAGAAAATGTGGAAGACTTGAGATTGAGGATTTTGAATGCTTTCGCAACAATGCAGCAAAGAAGTGTATTAAGGGCAATAAATAATATGAAAAACGAGTTCAAAATGTCTCGAAATGGAAGAACTCCAATTCGAACATTTATTGCGCCATTAATTTTTTGTATATAAATTACTTCATTTCAATTTTATTACAATTATAGTGTTCGTTTCGTATGTAATTATTGCTATAATTTCTTTTTCAGCTTATCAAAATACATATGTATAATCTATTTTTGTTGTAGATATGTTTCAGATAATCATAAAAGTTTTGCTATTCGAAGTTCATTGTAGAAAACGCTCAAAGAGCATTGAAAATGTGAAGAAATATGAATTGGTACCTAAAAATGAAAAAATACTCTCTAAAAACACTATGGTACATGAGGAGACGTGAAAGTTGCTATTGTGTTTTTATTTAACTCAGTCAACTAATTTCCAGGGCCGTAATTTAAAAGGGAATAATTCACCCAATTATAATAAAATATTACCGAAACTTCCGAAATATAAAATTTAATTTAATTTCTCAGTATGAAGTGAACGTCGACGATCCAAAACTACAACAAAAAATACAGGTCCGTATTTAAAATTCAAAGATGGGGTGGCCCAAGTCAGATGACACCCTGTATAAAAGATTCATGAACATATTCTGATAGCTCACATCAAGTGCCAATAGAATGTGGACAGATTTTCAATATGTCTGCGAATAAAGAAGATACAGGCAAAAAAATAATTTGGGATTTTTTGGTTTTTCCTGTATATCTCCAGAACCAAAAGAGCTAAATTCGATTTTTTCACATCATTGAATAGGTCTCTAAAATACGCAACTTTGCCACAATTTAACCGACACTCTATCTCTTATCGTTTACGAGATCCCCATGTACAGAAACGAATTTGAATAGCCCTGTATATATATACAATTTAAAAAAGATTTTTTCTTACCTCATTGGCAGTTTTTTCATGATTGCAATCCCAAGGAATATCCTTTTATAGTGTATTTCTAAATTTGAAGTTTTATATATATATATATATATATATATATATATATATATATATATATATATATACCGAAGAAATATCGAAATTTTCGTGAGCTAGTATTTCTATAAAATTTACCTAAGAATGTATACCTACGATGCCACTCTCTAGTGAGTTGCAAAATTTTAATACATGTTTTCCAGGGTATATCGAATTCAACATGGAATTTGCAGACATGTTGATATTATTTTTATGGTGGAAAAATACAAAATATTTATTATTGCAGGTCGTGAATAGCGTCATTTTTAATCACAATATGCATATGTTACAATTTTGGCGAACTTTTCTCAGCTTATTAAATAGTTATAATATTGTAAATTATAAAAAAAAACATCATTCCGAGAGAATTGCAAATTTGCACAATCATCTAGAGCAATTTCGGCGAGTGCTCAATAAAAATTTATGTATATTATTATTTATTATTTTATTAAAATGAGATCAAATAATGTTAATCCGCATTAGAAAGTGACTGCAAATACTGCTTCAAATTCTCAATATTGTAATACGAGTATAACAAATTTGCAGCTATGTTAAATTTCAAACAATCCCTTAATTAATTTTTTTTCAATTTTAACTATATTGCCGACACGTCCTGTTTGTCGGAAAGCTCGACGTGCGACAATTCTGTCAGGTTTCTGAACCGTGGTAACACCTGTCCCATGAATATCACAAATATCTTTTGCTGTGACCTTTATTCTAGATGAAACATTGTTCAGGTTGTCAAAAAATAAACCTGTTTTGTGTTTCCAATCTGGACCAGCCATTTCAAATTCAACGGGGCTACTGGCTCATTGGTACGAGCGTCAGTATAGTACCCACAGTTTCCACCTGGCGCGGGTTCGACTCCCGCAACCGGCGAAAAACTTGTCAACGCCCTAAGAGTGGTTTCGGATCCCACCATAAAAGGTAAGTCCCCCGTGATCTGAACTCAAACAAGTTTTCATTAACTTCTGAGGGTTGGACAAACAACTAAGAAAGTGGTTAAAAACAATAGTCCACGAGTCAGGAATTGTTACATGCAACAGCTCTTCTCTGGGTGACAGAAAGGAACTGGCAGTCGGGAAGGAGGGGGACAACGTTCAGTATGACTTGCGGATAATTCTGATGGCTCCTAAGGGAACTAAAGCCGTAGGGCCAACGGTTCGATATTTCATTTATTTTGTCAAAACATTAAAGGTTTTTCCGCAGTACTCTGTTTTTTATTTTTCCATATTCACTATATAATAATATTTTGATGAGAAGAAATTCAAATTTTTCGGAATTTTAATAAAATGAGATCAAATAACTTAATTAAAACTAATTTGCCGGGTGCAGTCTGTGAAAAAGTTTCAATTTTGTTTATGCATATTTTCGCCATTACTATCACTTTCTAGACTGCAAACAATGCTTCGAATTCTCAATATTGTAATACGAGTTATAACAAATTTGCAGCTATGTTCAAACAATTCCTTAATTCAGTTTTTTGACATTTACTTTATTTTATCATGGATTATTAAAAATGTTAGACTTAATGTTACATTTTTCTCTTATCACGTCTGATGATTGGCCTATATTATTCGGTAGTGTTGATCTGGTACAAATTATTCAATCCAAGGCACTGGCGGATCTGAATAGTTGATATTGATTCAACAACCAGAGTCGATTCAGTGTTGAAACAACCAGTTTGTTAAATTTGAACATTATAATATCCACGGTAATTAGGGAAATTGGTATGACATCTCTGGAGTCAATGGCACGGGCCTTGGTGGAAAGATTTAATAAACTTTTTCATCAGAATCTGGAGGTTTTGTTCATAGAATTCAAAAGCTAACTTCCTATTCCCGACGAGGCTTTAAAGTGATGTTTCCTTCGATAACATCATTTTGTAACGTAAATAAACTTAACTTGGTTCTACTAATTTATTTCACACTTAATCTACAACTTAATTTATATTACTACTCCACTGTATAGCTCGATCGTATGGGCTCGTTCAGACTGTTCTGACTCCACTTGAGGGTCGCCTATTTATCTCCGATACAGCATTCTCGATGTTTCGAATTCTGGCATGTTCCAATTGTTTCCAATATTGACCGTTGTTTTCCGTGGCAGAGCGACTGGATGGTTCTCGAATATCTCCGGGGATGATCTCATCGCTGTCGACGGCAAGCGCGAGGCGACAGGTCCGGCCTAGGTTCGTTACATTGCCCCTTCTAAAGACATTTCGTCCCGAAATTTCATCCTTGAGGTGACGATATCTGCATGACTCCCATATCTGCACCGTGAAGTTCGATGGAAGTAACACTCCACGGTCTTCATGATCGGTCGTGGAAGAGGGTTACAGCAAACCAAAATCTTGACGCCGCTGGATCTGAATATCGCCTCCAGCATACTCTTATGACTCTCCAGTCCAACCCATCAATACCACAGGATAATTTTGAATTGCTAGATCCACCAGGTTCTGGTCCACCATAGTATCTCTTAGTTTGGTGAGACTCTTCCAGACATCTTCATAGGACGGTTTATCTTGGGAATGCCTCTTGTAACTAGGTAGTAGATGTTTCTCTGGCCTTTCTTCAGCTGCAGCACCCACCAACTTCTGGATTCTGCTCCCGCAGTGTTTGGAGTTGACCAAATTTCTTGGAGAACACTACGGCGAGGCCCCTGGACATGCGAAGATCCTCTGCCACACAGTGCGCAAGTGCGTAGACAGCAGGCACCTCGAAAAGGTCTCGTGACTCCTCTCTAGTAATCCCATGTAGAACTTTCTGCCCGTTTGAATACAAGGACATAAACTTCTCGAACGTCATATCATCCTCCGGTGGCTTGAGGAGTGCGAACTTGGTCATGGTTTCCAGCGTAAGGGGCCAACCTGTTGAAATGGACGACCCTTGGTTTCCCTCGGGTGGCTATGGATTCGGTACACAAGGTCGTTTATCCTTTTTACGATTTTATACGGGCCTTCCCACGAGTTCCGCAACTTTGGTGATAGTCCACGACGACGTTTGGGGTTGTACAGCCAAACCAGGTCATCAACCTTAAATCCTCCAGCGTCGGCCTTGATGTCATAGGTCTTCTTCATTTTATCGCTGGCACTCTGAATGTTCAACCGGACTCGTTCGTGGATGTCGTCCATTCTCTGCCGAGAGTTTGCTGACGTAGTCCCTCTCCCGCGTATCTGTCCTGGCGGTATCCCAAACTTCAGGTCACAAGGCGTAGCAGTTCTCGGCCCATTATAATACTAGCAGGAGTTTGACCGTTACTCGTGTCTGCGGATCGATAGCCATCAGGAACAAATGAAGATACTGGTCCCAGTCTCTTTGATGGTCAGAGACAACCTTGGACAAGTGGCGGTTGATCGTCCTGTTCATCCGTTCCACCATTCCATCGGACTGCGGATGTAGGGCCGTGGTTCTTGTCTTGCGGATGTTCAGCGTAGACATATTTCTTGGAAAAGGTTGGATTCGAAATTTGCCTTGATCCGAGTGCAGCTCCATTGGAATACCGAATCGACATATCCATTCTTTCACCAAGACGTCGGCGACGGTGATGGCTTCCTGGTTGGGCAGGGCATAGGCTTCCGCCCACTTACTGAAGTGGTCCACTTCCACAAGGATGTATTTATTCCCGTGGTCGATACGGGAAACGGGCCGGCGATGTCATGGCGATTCTCTCGAACGGGCTGCCTACGTTGTACTGACGCATCGGGGCCTGGGTCGTATTCGAGGTCCATTGCTAGCAGCGCATACAGCGCATTTCTGCACCAGTCCTGGACGTCAGCTTGACAATTGGCCCAGTAAAACCGTTGCCTCACTTTCTGCAGGGGTCTTCGTCACTCCCAGATAACCTCCGGCGACTCCATCATGGATTTCCTGCAGCCTTCCCTCTCTGTTCCTGGGAACAATTATTTGGCGTCTGTCTTCCCCACCAATGTCGGCCTCAACACCCGTTCAGGATCCCATTGTCCAGAATAAGAGAGTTCCATTGTGCCCAATAGGATTTAACAGCCGGCGAGTAACCTGCGACTTCCCGCCATGATGGTCTTCGATTGCCCTTCTTCCAGCTGACGGACTAAGCCAAGGTCGGGGTCTCTCTCTTGGTCTTTCTGGATCTTGCTGTCATTCCAGTTGTCATCCATTGCTGCGGTTCTAAAAGTGTTGCTTCTTTCTCTTGCTCGTCGGCAATGTGAGCAATCATCTGGACATGGTCTTCGCGACAAGGCATCTCATTCTTATGGCTAGTTCGGCTCGATGTTCGATCTCGAAATCGAATTCTTGAGTCTCTCGATCCAACGTGCTACTTGACCCTCAGGATTTTGAACTGTAAGAGCCATTTGAGAGCTGCATGGTCAGTTCTCAACAGGAATCTTCTTCCATACACGTACTTGTAGAAGTGTTCCACTCCTTTACAACAGCTAACAGCTCTCGCCTGGTGACACAGTAATTGCGCTCTGGTTTGCTAAGCGTCTTGCTGAAATAACCAATGACCTTCTCCTGTCCCTCCTGGATCTGAGATAGGACAGCTCAAGTCCCACGTTGCTGGCGTCCGTATCCAAAATGAATTTCCTTTGGGTAGGGATAGCTCAGTATAGGCGCGTTGATCAAAGCTCCTTTCAGCTTCCTGAATGAGTCTTGACATTCTTCGGACCACTGGAACTTTGTTTGGCCTTCCGTAGCTTGGTCGGGGTTTTAGGATGTTGGCGAATCAGCACATATCGGCGATGGTATGTGCCCAAACCAAGGAAACTTCGAAGTTGGTAATGTCTTTTGGGATGGGCCAATCCTTAACAGCTTTGATCTTCTGGTCATCCACTGCTACTCCCTTTCCCCCGAACAACGTGACCGGGTATCGTACTTCTTTTGGAACAAGATGGCATTTCTTAGGATATTTTAATCGGAGGTCCTCAGTCGCAGGGGAAAACTTCCTCCAAAGTTTTCACGTGGTTACAAACGATCTGCCGACCACAATTGTAATGTCGTCGGATACCAGACACGTGTTCCATGAGAGTCCCTTCGGTACTGTTTCCATCAATCTTTCGAATGTGGCGGGGCATTACCCCGGCCGAATGGCATAACGGTGGGCGCCAAACCGATGGTAAAAGCGTCTTTTTTCCGTCTTCCTGGCCAGTTCTCGCAGTATCACTCTTTAGGTCAAGGGGTCGGGGAAAATCGTGGAACCCCCAGCAACGTGTCTAGGTGTCATCTATTTGGGAGAGGGTAACTGTCCTTTTTCGGCATTATTAAGTTGGCGATAGTCTACCGGGGTTGATCCATTGTTTTTCTTCACCGGGTACGATGGGGGGGGACCAGGGACTGTCAGATGGTTCCCATCTCCTTCTTTTTCCCCTATCCTTTTACTATTTTCAGCCTCTTCCCCTTTTTGGCAAGAGGAGTCCTTGCCGAAAATTACCGGATCGGTTAGACAATTATCAATCTTGTGCTGGACCACATTAGTTCGACCTCCTTTCCTTGTCGTTATCGAAGATTCTTGGTACTTCAACTAAATCTCTTAGTTTGGGCTATTGAGGGTGGTTTTTTTATCTTTGGAAGAGATGGCAACTAATTTTCTAGTTCTGTGGGCAAGTTGTTGGGTTGGACAAATATGTAGCACACATTTGATGTTTTTTGCTAGAGTCGCCTTTGAAATGCAGATCAGGTTTTCATGTAGACTTTGAAACGCACACTTTTGAACCAGTAAGGCTTTGGACGGCGGCGATAAAACGGAAGCAAGTGTTCACTTCAAGTAGCAGGAGCCCCATTTTTTCCACTCTACAGAAAAAACTTACCAGCCGATGGATTAAAGTTTACATAAGAAATCGATCTCTTTTGAATTCAGCGAAGTGTTCTGTGAACAAAAGCAAACTTTACTGATGTTGATGTTTGTTGAAGATATTGTTCTATTTCAATAACTTGTTACGTAGACATTGCCATATGATAAAATGTGGATGTGCACCCAAAAAACAGTCCCTTTTTTTTTGTTTTGGATTTATCGAATTCTCGATTGAATCTATAAAAAGAAATTTGGTCTACGATCATCTTCTTCTTCTGCGTTAAATACTTGTGTTTTCTGTGGGTGGTCAGAGATTGTTTTCCACGGTTGAAGTCAGAATCAACCAAATAAGTATCTTTGGCCAGAATTTCGGTTCGTAGATTTCATGTTGTGAAAGTGCATTTCAGCACCAATCATAAACGGTTGGTAGAATCATTTTCACTGTGCTTTGTGTTGGTAGTTTTTGCCACATAACGAATTTTGAGGAATTTGTGCGCTCAGTCAAAGTATTTCTGTATATTTTTATACATAATATTGGCAGGTACGCGCCAGTCAAGAGAAGCCAAATTTTCTACTCGTTTTCTTTTCCTTGTGAATTCTTCATCTCCGGTAATCCGCTTCCACATTTGCTTTTTCTTCGTCGTCGCCTTTTAAACTAGTTCAAATTCGTTTCAGTTTTATTGCTTATTGTATCTGTGAAATTATTTTTGGGTTCCATCTTCTTCCAGGCTTGTTTGTTTGCCATGTTTATAAGTTCGTCACATTGTGTTTTGTTAGAGATTTGCAGAATTCAGTTGATTCCTGGTTTTGTTTTACTGTTGATGGATTGCCATGTATAATAGGACTCCTGCTATCTCATTTTCGTTTTGGGGAATTCTGCATATTTTTATTCAATGAGTAGGTCATGTTTTTGTTCTGTTTCAGATCAGATCTGTCTGTTCAATGCAATTCATTGTCAGACACTCTGAAACTGGCCACTAGTCTGTCATTCTCAGTTTCTTTTATTTTTCTGGAATTTTCTTGGGGTTTGTTAGACATGAATCAGGCCGCATCGACTCCTTTATATCTGTGATTAATGATGTAAAAACTCTCCATAGTCAACGCATCGCATGGGGTCGTTTCCGACGTGAAGAAGCTTGCAGTTTAAACACCATTTATTTATTACATTTTGTTCTCTAGTGAAACAACTTAGGTGGAACGTTTACATTTCCCAAGGGTGAAATAATTTCCGGAATACGATTATCTGAAGTTATCCTTGAGAACGGTATCACATCACATTCTTCGAATTTTCAAATTATTCAGGTTTGAAAGGCAAATATTTGTCTTACTGTTATTTCTGGGTGAATGTAGTGCAGACCTGGATCACGAGTTCATACAGGGTTATTCGTACAGAATGCGCGTACGAGTAAGGGGTAGATGGAGGAACACCGATGTGCTTCTAAAATAACTTCCATAATTTATGGGTTTACATCGTTCTTTATAACCAGTACCTGGGGTGTTTTGATAATTTCCCCATTTTTCAATTAATCATAACTTATGAACCACCTATACATTTTGTAATATTTGATTCGTATGTTCTTTGTCCACAATGGTGTCGATTGACATAATAAAGAAAAGCTTATTCCAGGTCAACCTTAAGTTTTTATAGAATAGAATACTTTGTTGTATGTTAAATACAGATGCATATTTATAGCAGGTCAAGGGTTTTAGACTGTAGTTAACAAAACTGAACGAAATAAAATATGTAAGAAACTGAAATAACACGAATCCCTATCGCATTTCTAAATCGAAGTTCAAAATTCAAAATATAAATTTTGCCATTTCAAAGTATTTAATTTAAAATTTCAAATTTAAAACCTAAGACTTAAAATTTTAATTCGGTGAGTCTGTATCAACTTAAAGAAGTTTCATAAAATGTTTCTCAGCGTATTCACTGACAGAGTAGAAACAATAATTTAAAAAAGTATCATACAGTTTATTTGGAATTAAGTAAGATCTAATATTTTTAAGATGATGAGAAGCACATTGTATAGCTTATAAATCCATATAATTTTTCTGTGATATAGATAGCCTATGTCAAGAAATTCTGATATTTCCAGCATTTCTAATTTTAATAGTGTCAATATCACTCACAATTAATGAGGCTACCTGCTCTCTTTATGAATTTCAATAAGAACTTTGTCAATGTATAAGGACAGAAAGAGTCATAATTTTTCAATCTCAAAAGTAATGGTCGGCAAGGGTCTCTCAGACCTACATTGTAAAATTTGTTCTTTTCATAGTAGGGTGATTTACTTGCTGCCAGATGAGTGCAAAAAGGAATGCGCGCAAGCTCATATTAGACTGGAACAGGGAAAATATATTGTTCTTTGGGCATACTATTGGAAATATACTTAATCTGTCGTAAGAGAAACAATACGACAGATTAAAGTATATTTCAATAGGTGATGCTCTAATACAATCCCTCTGTTCCAGTCTATTATGAGCTATGCCATTCCTCTTTGGTAGAATTCATCTGCAGCAAGTACCATCTTACTATCATAAAATAGGTTTTCGAGTCGAAACAACACCCTGTATATCAAATTTAAAATTTCATTTACAAATTTGAAAAGAGCAGGGCGTAAAATAAGTAAGACTATGAATGTATTTATTTGTTTTCGCATAGAACTTATTTACTTAACTTGGGTCCAAATCTGGATGTTCCTGATAATGAGGTGGCACAAAATATTTTTTTCCCCAAATGGTACTTTTCAGCTTTTATCCATAAAATCATCAACTATTTCTTATTCTCCTAATTTCTGCATCCCAACCTCATTGAAAAACTTTTTCAAACACCCTCTATGCGTCAAAAATGGCCACACCAACATTTATTCATTAGCTACATTTAAAAAAAAGAAGCAAAAAAAGGAAAATGCCATTCAGAAAAAGCATAACTTTATTTTAAACAAAAATAACGTTGCAACAAATCTACATTTTAAAGGTTAAACATAACAGAAAATGAAACAAATAATTTTTTTAGCTAGAGCATGATCATTTCATTAATTC